>CM060831.1:92482500-92647500 GCA_030762175.1 Metallyticus violacea | reverse complement strand
TTTTGACCAGTTATTTCGGGGCTGGTTTGATCGTGCTAGTTACGAGGGTAACTAGTCCATAAATTTTCGGCCTCGCCGATAAGAATTTTCACCTTCACAAAACCTTTATCTGGTATAATACCCTATCTGTTAAGTAGTAATTGCAGCAGTAACTTCCGCTCCGCTGTGTTCAGATGTTCGGATATGTAGCATAAAAAAGTATACAGGATTGTGACATGTTCAAAATGGAATATCGACCTGTTATGAAGACCTCACAAAAGAAGGACTTACACCAAATAAAATTAAACAGCGATTGGACGGTGTATATGGGAAAGCATCCCCCTATTTATCCGCAAAAGAAAGGGCCAAACTTTTTCGAATGGATCGAGAAAGCATTGAAAACGAAGAACGTATAGGTCGGCCCTTGGAGGTGCTCACTCCTGAAAACATCCTTTTGTGGTTGAGCCTTAAGATAAAAGTTCTTCGAATTATTCATGAACATTTAAACATAAACAAGGTTAGTGCAAGATGGGTGCCTAGACTTCCTTCCTCAGTCCAAAAGCAGCTACGAGTCATATGTTATCAGGCTTTTTTGGAGTTCTGTCATGACAACGAGAGAGAGAAGTTCTGCAAACCATTGTTACAGGAAATGAAACTATGATCCTCTATTATGATCCCTTGCCCAAAAGAGAAATGGAGTGACGTAAACCGGGCGAAGCACCGCCTCTAAAGGCCAAGGTCACTGTCACACAGTCAACCAAGAAGAGAATGGCTACAATCTTTTGGAACTGTGAAGGAATTCAAGGAGAGGAACACCATAGTAAATGGGGAGTACTATGCTGGCCTGCTGCACAGACTATATGCTTCCATCAAAGAGAAAAGGCGAGGAAAGCTGAGTGGTGGTGTGCGTCTTCTTCACCACAACGCGCCTGTGCACACAGTTCTTGTTGTAAAGGAAGCCGTGAAGAAATGCGGCTAGAAGTATATCGACCATGCAACCTACAGCCCAGATCTAGCTCCCAAACTGAAGAAGCACCTTCGAGGAAGGAAATTTAAGTGTGACGAAGAAGTGATGGATGCTTTTTATGCCCAATTTGGGGGGGGGGAGAAATTGAAATGTTAATTAAAACATGTGAGAAGTGTATTGCAATAAATGATAACTGTATTAAAATGTGAAATATAGTTTTTTGTGTTTATCATGCGTAGAAAATGATTAGGCCGGAAACTTATGGACCTACCCTTGTATATTTGAAATTCGCACACGGATTATTAACAATTGTATAAAATGTAATACTTATGAATACCTATCTATTCAGAAACCGTGAGAATGAAATAGACGTAAGTCCAGTATTACATAAGTTACCTTTCGATTTACTAACGCCAACTGAGAAGAACCAAACAGAGAAAACATTTCACCATTCTGAATAACGTGTTGATTAAGATTTATGGTTGCTTAGGCAGATATTGTTATATAATTTATAAAAGGATTTCAGACTCTTTGGATGAATACAGAAAAACAAATACTTGAGGAATACATAATAAGTTAGTTAAATTTGCAATTACTGAAAACACAGAAAAGTGTTACACCTGCGTGATAAAACGGATTCGATAAAACTTTTCGATGATTTCACTGCGATATTGGGCTGTTATCGGTCAAAATCCAAAATTTTGTTTCGTTTCATTGGTTGATTTTATGATGACGTCATATAAGTGAAATAGTCAATATAAACTGCTGCATGTCACGTATTTGATATTCTTCCGTTGATGTCAACAAAATTTTTAGCTTTCGGAGTATGTTGGAATGAAATCCCAAGGATATAGCCATGGAAATGTAATATCGCAATACCGGAGAAGAATAGTTTGCTGTTTCTAACAACTGGAAAAATAACTGAAATTTATTTTATGATGATAATGATGATAATAATAATATATAATAAATGAAAAATAAATTATATATAAATAACAATAAAGTGTGATTAAATACAAAACAACTTCAAACATGCAAATGGTTTAAACGCATTTCCTCTATAAATGGTTTTAAATGCCTATAAAACAATAGAAAAAATAATTTTCAAGCTTTAAAACTCTGAATTCTGAAACTAAATATCTAATTCTTTGACACATTTACCATACATAATTAGTCAAATTACTGTAAAATAATTAGTAGAACACAAGCGTATTACTAAAGTTCCTACTTCATCAATGAATAAAAGACAAAGTGCTGTGTCTTATTAACAATAATTTCGAAATTTTGACTTAAAATTCACGTTCTTTTATAAGTAAACATTATAATAAAGAACATATAAGTCAATATAAAATAATACAATCAAGAACTTTAGCATTAAATGTTTCAAAAGTACTTTCTATTTGAGTTACTGGGCGTACGTGATGAAATCTTTGGGTTTAGTAATTTGTAATAAAGACCCCTCCGGAGTCTGCTTTCTGTTTGAAGAGGAAAGAGCTGCGATTAAGGTGTCCAGCATAAATAACAGCATTTAGTGAACATTCCATGAACTTGAAGCAGTTCAAACTAGATCTACTTAATGTTCCATACTGACGTGGCCAGGTGAAGGAAAAGAAAAGGAGAAGGAAAGGCTTGAGTATGGTTTAGGAAGCAAATGAATGCGGGGAATTTTTGATTGATTTATTTATTTACGGACGCTCTTTAACCTCTCAGGTCATCAGCATCTCATTCAACTCAGGGCGTGAAACGGCCGACAAATTTTGCTCAGAGACCTCTCTTTCAGGCTTGAGGTTCTTTTCGTGCCGTAAATGTACGACACGGGACCCACGGCTTTACTTCCCTTCCGAAGGAAGCCATACTTACGATTTTTACGCCAGAAAAAATCCATCGGTCCTGGCCGGGTTCGAACCCGCGATCTTTGGTGTAGGAGGCAAGTATGGTAACCACTACACCATCAGGACCGACTGCGGGCAAGAATGACTCATAACAAACAATGAGCTTGTATATTTAATTGCATATAATATAATTAAACATTTATAAAATTAACGCAGTACACTTTTCAATATATATGATATAACAGGAAAAAGTGTTTCCCTGAGCAACACACATTAATTGGATTGAAACAGAAACAACTAGAAAAGAATAAACCAGCAATGAATAAGAAAAAAAAGTAAATTCAAATACATATCTCACATACAATTATAAAATATATTTAAAAAGTAACAAAAATGAGCAAAATATTTAAACAGTACTAGGAATAAATGTAACAAAAGCATTACGCAGGTATTGCTAACCTTTCGAAAGGACCCAAAAAGTTTAAAGAACTATGAGCATACCTTTAAATAGCTCCAAAAAGAAACAATTAAAACTTTACTAATTTTGCCAATGAACCAATGTCTATATGAGCACATGTCAATCATTAACATAGTCCTATATCACTTGGTGCATAATATATGGTACACTTCCTTTATATCACCAAAGTACAGCAATTTTAGAATAGTACACACACACACACACACACACACACACACACACACATATATATATATATATATATATATATATATATATATATATATAGAATGTAACAAATTAACACTAGTAATAAAAGTAGATAAGGATAAAACACAGAGAAAGAGTCACACTTGAAATTGCTATATTTCGAACTACTGCGAGTTCTTCAATGGCAAGAAGTTACTAGACATTTGTTGAACCAAAATGTCATAACACTACCTTGGATAGGTGTCATGATATAAGATGTAATAAACAAAAAAGTCTTTTAGAAAACACAGAGAAAGTAAGAAATAAAATAAAAGAATAATAGATAAATGGTAAAGAAGTCAAAAGCAAAACAAGCAAAAGCAAAACACGCAAAAGCAAATAAAGTTTATTAAGCAAAGTTAAAAGCAACACCAGAGGTGCAAACAATATAAATGAAAAATAAAAATAAAGAAACACTATTAACATGTAACAAATTAACAGTAATAATAATAGTATATAAGGATAAAACACTGTCACACTTGAAATTGCTATATATGTGTGTATGTGTGTGGGGGGTGTGGGGGGGGGGGGTAAAATAAAACATGTACCATTTAACAATATAATTGGAGTAAATGCAAAAGAACCAGAACCTAAGTAAAATATTACAGAAATTTCGATTGTAGTATATGGGAAATGGGGACGTCTACAGCAGTGTGCCCTAACAGACAAACCCGCGATATAACCTTCTAAGGGCTGCTCCACGGTCGGTCAGTTCAAGCTGGTACCGTGGTGAACAGCAGTCAGAGAGTCTCCAGCTATGATTGTCGCGTAGGTCATTACTAAACTTAAACACTCAAAAGATACATTTATTCACCATTATCAAGCAAGAGCTTGCTGGAACTGTCTCCCTTCATTTTTCATACATTTCTGACATCGCCTTTGAAATTAACCATTACCCTCTGCAGTTCCCTCTGATAAATGGAAGAACTTTCTTCACGAATGTTATTTTTAAGTTCATCTAATATATCTGGGATTGTCTTGCACTCTTTTTCCTTTAATGCTCCCAGAGATAAAAATAGAAGGCTCAAATCATATGTTTAGTGATAACTTTACTGTCGAATATTTTATGAGACATGCGCTACTTGCATGCAAAATATTCTGCATATACCCATCACTGTTATTGTTTCTTTAAAAAAAAAAAAAATAAAGCTTATTATTCTCTCGTCGCTAATGGCGCAACACACTCCAACCCTTTGATCATGCAGGGAGTCCTTGTGAAGCAGGAAGGTTATCTGGACTCCATTATCGGTTGTTTTGTGAATTAACATACCCACCCTGATGCTAGTTCTTCTCGTTGTCTGTGAGATACGAGTTACTTCGAGCAGGCCGCTTTCATCGCCGTTTGTACGTCTACAGTTTCTCCCGTTGTTCTTAATACTGGCACATTGCATGGCGGGTGAGATTTTATGTCTTTATTTCTTTTCTTCCGATCTTTTAGAGACTATTTCTATCCATGCATTATTTTCAGAGTTGTGTACCTATTTCATGGATTCCTTGTACCTTATCCTATTGAGCGAATTATATTATTATTATTATTATTATTGTTATTGTTATTATTATTATTATTATTATTGATGTTGTTATTTTTTTGCTTAGTTGTTCCTTCAGTGGGACTTTTCTTGATATTAAACTTGTTTCTTTAGTACAACTAATTATTATTATGGAAATCACTCAAAGTTCACTAATGTTGTTCCACTTACTTGGACATGTTTCAAAGGCTGTTACCTTCATCTTGACCATGGTTCCACTGTCAGCTTCACAGCGTGGTATTAAGATGTTGCTCTGTGGATTTTAAAACTTGGTGATGAGGTTGCTGTTGTTTGGGAGATCAAAATTAAACACGTTTTCCTTGCTTTGTTTGTGAATATATTTTCCCATGCTGTTAATTCTATGGGGTTTTGAAGAACTTTTAAGAGATTTGGTTCCTTTTGGAATTCGTGGTTCTTTTGCCAGAACTGGTCTGCTATTGCTGATTTTTTCATGTGTTTATATTTTACATTTCTTATGTGTTGCTAAAACGTATGGTAAAATTCTTTTTGTTTTGCCTATGTATTTCATATTGCAGTCTTTGCAACCGATTTCATAAATACCTGATTGTTTTCCTGGTAGAATTTTGTCTTTTGTGTTGGTTTTTATAAGGTTTTTTTAAACTACATTTGTTTACTGCAGCCAAAATTATGTTTGCCTGTTTATAAATTTGGAAGTTTGGTATGCCCATTGTGGAATGTTAATTTCTTATATATATATAAATTAACAATAATTATAAAAGCAGAAAAGAATAAAATACTAAGAAAAAGTCACAGTTGTAATCGCTACATTTCGAACAACTGTGACTTTTCTTGGTGTTTCATCCCTTTCTGCTTTTATAATTTTTGCTAATTTAGTTTCATTGTTAATAGTGTTACATTACTTTCATTTTATATTATATATACTTTTCTTTGTAGCCTTTTAGTGTAGTGATATCTTTTATTTGTTTTTGTTTTTTGAATTTTTCTATTTTCGTGTTGATCAGATCTATTGTGTAGCCTTTTTTCTGTGCTATAACTATGATTTTATGGTACTCCGAATTGTTAAACCCAAAGAATTAACATTGTGGGAAAATATATTCATAAACAAAAACAAGAAAATTTTGGTTAATTTTTATCTTTCAAACAATAGTAACCTCATCATTAAGTTCGTAAAACTCACAGAGCGATATCTTAATACCAAGCTGGGAAGCAAACAGTGGAACCATGCTGAAGATGAAAGCAACAGTCTTTGAAACATATCCAAGTAAGTGGAACAAAATAAATAAAATTTGAGTGATTCCCTCAATAATAATTTGTTGTATTTCACTGTGATAATTTCCACTATTCAAAACTACTTATAAACCGTTTCTTTAGGTTTTACTTGTCGATTTGTTTTATTTATGGACATTCTTTAACATCTCCGGTCATCAGCGTCCCATTTAATTCAGAGTGTGAAATTTTGCTCAGAGGCCTCTTATTTCACGCTTGTGGTTCTTATAGGTGCCGTAAATCTACCACGCGAGACCCACGGATTTACTTCCTTTCCGAAGAAACCCATTTTTACGCTTGAAAACATCTATCGACCCTGACCGGAATTGAACTCCAGATCTTGGGTCTACGAGGCATTTTTGCTACACCAGGACCGACAGTTTTTAATTGTGAAATATCTTATAACGTTATGCATAGTATTTGGAATTTTATTGCAGTTCTAATGAGAGCTTAATTTCTATATTTAATGTATAGCTGGCAAGACAACGTTATAAGTAACTTAATATGGAACAGCGATAGCCTACTATCTTTTGAGGTAGCTTTGAGTAATCTGGAACCTGGAGTTTCGAAATAAATAACCTCATTTCTACTTATACATTATGTAAAACGTAAAATGGTCGAATTGTATGTGATAGTATATTCCCTTTCTTCAATTTTTTACGACAAACTGCAATTATTATCTCTCTTCAGATATACAGAACCAGTCACTTAACCTTCGAGTTGATAGGCAAACCTACGTTTTGCAGAGTGATACCAAAATTCGGGTATCTCTTTTATACTCGAAAATAAGCTATTACATAGAGGAGCCCTTGTCTGAATAGCGCATTTAATTTAGTTTAATTATAAAATCTCAAAAAGAATCTCATTCATGTGTTTTTGAATAGTGTTTAACGCCCGTTTTTACTGCTGAGGTACCACAGGCCATGGACATTGATGATCAATGAGATGAATGATATATTTGATAAGGTTTTTTTTTTAAGAAAGAAAACGTTCCAGGTCCAATTTTAGGTACCTTTCCGGCATTTGCCATTTATGAGGAAAGAGGAAATCCTGGGAAACCTCAGTCAGGAAAAACGGTCCTGATGAGAATTGAACCCCAGACCTTCCGCTCAAGTGCCTTAACGACCTAGGCCACCCGTAGAGGTATTCAAGTATTTGTTATGTCTCACTTTGATTATTGTGATGTCTTGTACTCTAATCTGAATACTGGGCAGATCGAAAGAGCACACCACGTTTATAATACCTGTGTTCGTTTCGACTTCAGTACTCGTAAAGTTGATCATGTGATATCCCTAAGCAATCAACTGTACTTTATACCTCTAAAAGAACGTAGGACTTTCCATTCCCATATGCTGCTGTTCAAAATCCCCCCAGTATATTCTCTCTCGCTTCGTATAGCTGTCCCTACTTCGAACCGGAAATATGACTTTACTATCATCGAATACATTTCTACTCAACCTCAATCAGCGTGTCAGTTTCTAGAATCTGGAACTCCCTTCCTCCTGAAATCAAAGATTGTGTGAAAATAAAGCAATTTAAAGGTAGATTAAATTGTCATCTCAATTCTAGGTATCACGACAATTAGCCTCTAGCTTCTTCTTCTTTCTGTGTAATATTTACTTGCAGTATATATCCTTATTTTGACTTTTTCAGTATTTTATATAATTATAAAATTATATATAGTCTCTATTTTTGCTGTTTTTTCACCTGATAGAGTGGAGGAAAAGGTCCCCTGCCCTTAAATCTTGGCAGGGTAATCAAAAAATAAATAAATAAAACAAAAGATAAATAAGTTATCATTGATGATTTACTTCTATTTATTTTAGGGTATTTTTTAAATATGATTATGCCATGAAATTCAGTGAAATTACACCAGTAATTGTGAGACCATTTTTATATTTAACACTGTTGATCCTGCCTTCATTAGAATTCAGTGTAATTGAGGCATACAGTATGACCTTTGTCACTCATTTTCATTCTTGCTTTGCCATTCTGTGACTCTTGGGTCTTCTTTTGGATTGTTTTGTTTCTCGAGATTTTTACTGTTGTTAAGTTCTCTACTTCCATCGGTTTGACCATTTTTTTTTGCCATGTTCTTTATTTCTCTCTCTCCGGCTCTCTGTCTGTCTGTCTGTCTGTCTGTCTGTCTGTCTGTCTCTCTCTCTCTCTCTCTTCTCCCCTTGTTCTTCTTTTGGAATACGCAGTTAATTTTAACTTTAAGCGTTTAGTGACGAGGGTTTAGTGATTACAGATCTGTAACCATTCAGAAAGGTTGGGACTGTGTTTTATGGAAATTATTGTTATTCACTCTTGTCCTATGTTGTTTTGCTATGTAAATTACCGATATTGGCGCATTCAGGGCTACATACTTCGAAGTCATTTGTCGCTGAAGAGCCCTTGTCGCTGTGTTGCCGAACAGTGAGAAGATATGCCACAAAGTAAGCATATTTCCAGGATCATAACGTAGCTAATATCTGGCCTCTACCCCTAAACGAAGTTTCAAGAAGGAAACGTCCAAAGTGTGGAGTCCAGGCGAGTGATGTGGTGGGTGGCGGTGAAAAAATAACGAAATGTTTCCCTTCAATGTCAATTAGTTTTGTAGTTTTTGTGTTTCAGGAGAAGATGCACTGGAGAAACCTTTACATGCATTTGAAAGCCCAAATTCGGGAACCATGTCACAAGTACACGCTTCATGCACTGAAGACAAATCAATCTCAAACTATTTTTGTTTCTTCTTCTTTGTAAATACAATCCTTTGGGTGCATGTAGATTCCCATTGCATAACAATTCGTTGATCCATTTCTCCACTATCTATAGATGTGAGAAACTCCAACCTGACGTTATCCTTCGAATTCACAGTAACAGTTGTCTTATCACATTGAAATATTGTGACCTCTCAGTTCACATTGGCCAAATGGGAATAAAGCAAACAAATTATTTACAGTTACCCACTTATTAAATCCTATAGCTCGGCCGGCAGTTGAAGTAGCATGTCTGGACGAAAGGGAAGAAGAAGAAGAAGAAGATTTGTGAATTTTGAAGAAGAAGAAGAAGAAGAAGTTAGAAGATCGGAAAGATTAAGAATATTAAATATGGAGAATTAAAAAAATAATTTACCACCCAAATTCACAATGAAAACTTGTTTCCAGTCACTTAGAAGAAGAGGGAGAAGAAGAAAAGAGAGATGGTAGAGATGGAGAAGGAGAACTAGAAGAAATTACACAATAAAGAAACCTACAGTTAGAAGAAAGAAGGTACGGTGAGAAGAAGAGGAAGAGGGAAAGAATATGATGAGACAGCAGGAGCTGAAGCAGTTGCTGGGGGGTCTTAGTGAAGATGCAGAGGATGGGAGTTAGAGGAGCTTGTTTAGAAAGAATGAAGAAGTATAGAGAGGTATAATATATTGGAGTAGTAGATAGGGGTGAAGTGAAGTTAGTGGTGAAAATTGTAAGAATGGTTTTAAACTTGTAATGATGTGAGTATAGAGGACAAATAAACAAATGATATAGAGAAGTGTAAAGTGCAGAGGAGTAGAGAAAGGGAACTTTCAATAGGAGATAAAACAGTATTGAGAGGAGGGTAAAGTGATTGTGGAAAAAGGGTATGCTGAAAGAGTGAAGAAGAAGAAGAAGAAGAAAAAGAAAAAGAAGAGGAAGTAAAATAAAATATAATACATTTTTATAATAATTATTATAATTATAACTAATATTATTTATGATAATATTGTTAACGATGTTAAAGTAATGAACTGGTAGGGTAAATTCTCCATTGGTAAGTGTTAATTAGATTTGCGAACAAAGATTATAATTAGATATAAAGATATAAATGTGAAATTTACACGAATATATTTATAAAGATGATATAATATAGAAAGACGATATAATATAATATGGGAAATAAAGAAACATATACAAGATCTATAGATATATAATTGAGTTTTATACAAATGTAGACAATAGTAAAGTAAAAGTAAAAGCATGTCGGAAATATACTGGTCACCACTACAGTTTCTACCGGATACCGGTGAATAGTAGTTTAATAATTTAGAGTTAAAGATTAAGTGGAAGTAGTAGCCGGTT
The DNA here is from genome assembly GCA_030762175.1 of Metallyticus violacea. Classification (NCBI taxonomy): domain Eukaryota; kingdom Metazoa; phylum Arthropoda; class Insecta; order Mantodea; family Metallyticidae; genus Metallyticus; species Metallyticus violacea. The sequence continues at coordinate 92,637,160 of CM060831.1, read as the reverse complement.
TCCAGCAATTAGGAAGTAGTTGAAGAGAATGTAATTTTGATATTTTTATTATTTTAGTAAATTTCTAATTGTAAACTATGTATATTTATCTCCTGAATAATAATAATAATAATAATAATAATAATAATAATAATAATAATAATAATAATAAAAGAATGTAATTTTGTAATTTAGAAATAAAGTGAAAGAGTTTGCAATACACGTCCCGGAGTAGGAAACAAGATACCGAGATGGAGTATTTCAGATTATTATTATTATTATTATTATTATTATTATTATTATTATTATTATTATTATTATTATTATTATTATTATGTCCAGTCATACTAGTCGGCTTGCTGAATCAATAAGAGCTAATGCTGCATGGTTATGCCGAATAATTAGTTTTTAATCTCTTCAAGATGGTCAAATTCTAATGTCTTCTGCTTCTCCATTAAAACACATTGGAATATGTCAGTGATTTTATCAATTACAGAGAGCTGCAGCTTTATTAAAGCTTATATTTTCATGAAGCACTAGAGAAATAGCCTTGTCCATAGATTCAATTGATCAGATTTGCCTACTGGTCTTCTTCTCATAGTTACGAACCATCTGTTGAAATAAGTAATAAATAATGAACGGAAATAAGTAAACATTTATAGCACCCAATTATACCCCAGAGGCTCTTCTAAGTCTGTAACTCAATTACGCTCAACTTGCCGCTGTTTACTTGTGAAAGACATGTTTATATAATTTTGAATGGATAACGTGAATTACCAGTCAGCCCACTCTGACTTGAAGGGTATCAGCTTCGAGAGTACCACACTGTGCAACATAGCGACGATTAAAGAACTAACACGACCGCATTTTATTTCTCTCTTTTTCCTCTTCGAGGCGCCCTGTCTCCACGCGAATTCTCAGAACTATATCATTCGTGGAAAGGAACCCCCAGCATTTGCCTAAACTACCAGGGAAAATCAAGAAAAAACTGAAGGATGACTGATGTCCACGAGATTTGTATTAGAGCTCGAGTCAACTACCTCAGTAACTGCTTTGTTAAACATATTGTCACGACCACCTCGGCAAGCGCCAAAGCGTGGAGTGAACAATGGTGAAGCTCTAGTGGAATAATTGTGGTGTTTCATAAAAGAAAGTGCTTATTTATTGATATCATTTCCGATACTTCAGGGGGTCCCGATTAGTAATAAAAATGGCAGTAAAGGCTCTTCCTGTACCTATGAGAACTTCAGTGCTGAGCCCAAATAATTGATGACGGCCGTTGGTGTTTAAGCAACTCGGCTGGGCCGAGGGGAATAACCGGAAGTAGTAGTATTAGCTCCGCCCCCATTTCCGAGAGAGGTTGCTCTGTTTGTTTCTAATCTTTACTCTAGACACCCAATAATTTTAAAGATAAAAATTGACTTCATTCAATCATCTAGACATACTTTTGCTCTAGGATGCAAATATTTAAAAAAAAAAAAGTGCTTTGTATGGCTAAATTTTCCGCAATAAGATGAAGAAACTGCACCCCTCCAGTTATCCGTTTGTGACAAACAGGATGAGGTTAGTGGCTTCATTGCCACATGAATTAGGGTTGATACGAAAAAAATTTCCTGGATAATTTCCATTGTCATTTTCAATAATTCGAAAGAATGTAAAATATTTCATCCATAAACTACATTTAACTATTTTTTCTAACTTTATAACTTTTCGATCTGAGCAAGTGACAACATATTTCCTCAAATACTTCCCCATGAACTTAGTTGTCCTTCGACCTGCATAACAATAAAATGAGAATAGAGGGCAAATTCCTACCTTTGTAATTAGATATTAATTATAACATTTTATCACTTAACGAAAATAATTTAGAAACAGATTGTTGCATTCTTCGCTGCTTTAACAAGCAATGTAGTTGCTGTTTACAAAAATAAGGGAAATAGATTTACATTTTATAAATCATATGACCTTCACGAGAAGAAAGGAGAAAGTGTACAATCAAAATGTCTTATCACACACTATTCAAAGCAGAGCAGTAGCTTAGATACAAAACCAGTTGTTAATCGCTGACATTTACGTGTGCCATTCAAATCCTCGCAGTTTAAAAGTGGGTTTCTGTGCTTTAGGAATCACATTACACATTTATTTTAATTTTAAGTGCATAAGGACATTTTATAGGAAACATATAGTGAACATTTTAACTATTTTCGAGCTATTGGAAAAGGAACTGGTAAGAAATACTGATTCCTTATATTAGAGGAATTAGAATGTAAATGTTCATTATGCTGAACTCCTTTTCTCTCGCTATTAATGACAAACAAGCAGAAACAAGCTAAATATTAACACTCTATTTTTTATTTATTATAACGTCTGAGTGATATTTATAGATAGCAAGGTGGCAAAACTTGATATATGCAAATTTTTTAAACTTTACAGTAGAGCAATTTTAAGGTTGAATGTCTTGTGGGAAAAGGCATTTTATCAAATTCAAACAATTCTTTATTTTAATACAAATTAAAAATGTAATAAATAATTTGGCATTGGTTACAATTAAATTATGATAATAAAAATAAGAATTTTTGAAATTTAGAGGCGTATAATGAATTGTTAATAGGTTCCTAGTGTTCTTGCTCACCCTCCAAAAATAAAATATAAAGTTCCAATATCCTTATGGTTCACTGAGAATAGTCACCGTTGCAAGAAGGTAAAATGACTGAAATAATTAAGGTGACTAGTTGTAAATTTGTTTATGAGATGTCTAGATCTCTTTTACCAAGTCTTATTGTCTATTTCAACATCATAATATTTTAAATTGGGATACATAGCCCAACCTAATTATTTTTCTATGTTTTGGTTAAAATTTTAAATTACGGATCACTTACAACAAATACCAAAACACGTCTATGTTTTATAATCACCCAATCTCTGTACTTCTTCTACAGGACTTAAAAATGACAGCAGCTATTCTTTTTTAAGTGCATTGATCCCCCAAATATTGTATAAGGCAAAGGCACAATAATGAAATTAGCATTCATTTGAACTGAAATTTGTAATAGTAAATAGTAATTTATTGAATTATGACCTGGATACTGGTGGTCAATAGGTAATTTATTTTTAGCCACATGCTGTTTCTTCTCTTGGGTAACAATTCTTCTTTATCACCAAAACCTTATTGAGGAGTTGATCTTATATTTTCTCTTAATATTCGTACTAAATGAAACTAATCTATAGGAACAATTATTATAATACATTTACTTTTTTTATTTTTCCCCTTTTTCAGTCCCGGCACAATTCTGGGCTCGTGTTGCTTGAGAAAAAACATTTTCGATCAATTATCTCTAGAGATAATTTTTTACATAGCAAAATGAACGAGATAGGCACATTAATATTTCTATTTTTCCCACAGATTTCTAATTGCGCGTGTCTCCCCCGCTTTTATTTAACGTTTAACGCCCTTTATCACTCTTTAGTCAACATGAGTGCTTCTGACGTGTGAGATGAAATGATTGTTGAATTGAAGGGAAATTTTTCTTTGGGAAGGAAGCAAGCATTCCAGGCGTAAGTTTAGAGTACCCTCCCAACATTTTCCATCGACGAGAACTGAGGAAAACCTGGAAAATACCGAACACAGAAAATACGGAATTGTTAGGAGTCGAATTTCACACCTCCCGTTCACGAATTAGTGCCTTAACGACTCTGCCAATCAGACTGACTCTGCTAATCATAGTACGTGCTGGGATTCAGAACGTGTGTTAAGATTATGAGAGAAAGATAGATTTTGAAAACGAGAAGATAGATAAGATGGAGAAGATGTATGGATACTTTTGAAAAGTAGTGTGAGACAATGAATGTTTCTTCGTTCTTTCAGGCGAAACCAAGGGAGGGTGTTGTTATATGATCAAACAAACGCACATCGCAGATGTAACGTATGCACATATTATAAACGCTCTAGTTTGGTTAGAGTTTAACTCTATGAGCAGAAAATCGCAGTAGTCGAAGTGAGACATTACCAGAGATTGCACCAAGATTTTTTTTTTTTTTTTTTTTTTTTTTTTTTTTTTTTTTAAGGTTCAGGGTAAGGATAGTCCCAACAAAGATTACTGTGTATAATAACTGCAAGGTTTTCGCAGAATCAGTGAAGGGTATTGCTATTTGATTGAGATTATTCATTATTGTTATTATTACTAGAATAGATGCAATAATCTCCGTAGTATTGTTAGTGTTTTTCATGTGTTATGTTAAGTGCGAATTTTTAATTTGATTTAAAAAATATTACTTCTATATATACTTTTAGTCAGTTAGGATGAAGGGTTTTAATTTAATATTTTTTTTATAAATTAAATGAGCATAGTATTTATACATTATATGGAATATTGGATTTAATAGTTTTTTCGGTAGTACATTTCATTATATATCTGTTTACACATGTATCAATTGTCACAGTTATTGCCTTTTGTATTATTACTGTGCTTTCTATTTTTCTTATTCTTACGTTAATATTTTTCAATGGTTTTCCAAGGTTTACACGTGTACAAGCATTGACCTTGAAAATCTTAATGTTATAATTGTGATATTGCCACCAAAACATAGTGCAATTATAATTAGATTGCAAAAGCGGAAAAGAAGGCTTAGTAACTTAACTGTGCACCAATGAATAAATAAAAAAATGTAATAAAAACTATGCGACAATGTTATCATCAGATGCAGTGTAATGTAAAGCAAGAGTTAAGGCTCACTTTTTAAGTTACAGAATTGGCAGCTGAACTATAAATAAATAAGGAATTTGACAGATGACTACACACTATACGAGGTGGTATCCACAATATTCGGAACTGGTGCTGCCATCTCGACAGTAGTGCAGTACAGTTTTGTACCACTAGGGGCAACACTAGCACATCTGATGAGTGAGTGTTTAAAATTTCATGCAGCTGGCTAGATGTGTTGAGATTCTATAGTACTTTTCATGATACTATGTGTGTAGTGTGTGGCGATTTTACGATGGGTCCAAGATTAGAACAAGAGTGTGCATCAAATTCTGTGCAAATCTCGGGAAAAATGCTACGGAGACCCTCGCAATGATTAAACAAGTATTTGGGGGACAAAGCATCAGCCGTACACATGTGTTTGAGTGGCATGCTCGATTCAAGGTCGGTCTTACAGCTATTGAAGGCGATGCTCACACCGGTAGGTCCATCAGCTGCACAATGCCTGACATTGTTGCCAAAGTTTAACACATCGTTCGTGAGGATCAACGTCGAACCTTGCTCATGAAGTGGGAATTGGTTATTGGATATGCCAATGAATTTTAACTGATCAATTGGGCATGCATCGTGTCACCGCAAAAGTTGTACCAAGCATCCTGACTGCTGATCAGAAGGCGCAGCGTGTTGAAGTTTACAAGGAGCTTCGTCAGCCGTATCTGATGACCCAACCTTCTTTCTTATCCAGGGTCATCACCGGCGACGAGAGCTGGATGTACGCTTATGACCCTGAGACAAAACAATAATCCTCCCAGTGGAAGAGTCCGAACTCACCAAGACCAAAAAAGCGAGACAAGCGAAGAGCAAAGTCAAGAGCATGCTCCTCGTTTTCTTTTATATCAAGGGAATTGTGCACAAAGAATTCGTACCACCAAATCAACAGTGAATTCCACGTAATACTGTGACGTTTTGCGACGGCTCCGTGAAAATGTGGGAGACGACGGCCCGAGCTTTGGCGGCAAGGGAACTGGCTGTTGCATCACGATAATGCTCCCTGTCACAATTCCTTGTTCACCAGGAGCTTGAGCTTTATGACGTAAAACAACATGGCGGTTGCTCCCCACCCACCGTACTCGCCTGATTTGGCACCCTGCGACTTCGCTCTGTTCCCCAAACTGAAAATCAAATAGAAAAGACGTCGGTTCGACACAATTGAGAGGATTGAAGAGGAAACGGTGTCTGTGCTAAACACACTCAGAGAACATGACTTCCAAGATTAACTTGGAAAATGGCAGAATCGCTGGGACCGGTGAATACACGTGGAAAGGAACTACTTCGAAACTGACGGCGATCATTAGTTCCAAAGTAAGTTGTTGACCAGGTGGCAGCACCAGTCCCGAATATTCTGGATACCACCTCGTATGTAAATGTAAATATATTTTATACATGTTTCTGAACATTTTTAAATAGTGTTTATTTTGGTTACAAAACCACCAATAAGCATATTTCGATACACCAACGGTGCCAAAAAAATATACACACACCTTCACAGTAGATATATATTTAATATATTTCAAAGTTGAACCGAAAATCAACAGTAATGTGTAGTATAATGTTCTGTAAAAAGATGTGATTCACATACATTATGAAAGCGTTGCTACGTGACAGGTAAATCATCAATGAACAAATGGAGCCAAGATTATCAACTGATCCAGTGTACTTGAACATGATACGCACATCCCTCTGCCCGCTATTCATACATTCTATGGAAATGAGGAAATCTACTTCCAACAGGATGGTGCATCACTACATTACCACCGAGATGTACGTGTTTACCTTGATGACTATTTTCAAAGGCACTGGATAGGACGAAGGGGCCCGATTGAGTTTCCACCGCTTTCTCCGGATCTAAAATTCCATTGAACTTCTACCTATGGGGAACTCTTAAGGATGTTGTATACTGTAGAAAACCAGCTACTCTGCCAGCACTTCGGGAAGAAATTGAAACGGCATGTGCTGCAATCAATGAGGACACTTTCGCAAACGTTACTCAATCAGTAGTTAAATGTACTCAGAAGTATATCGACGTCGATGGTGGATATTTTGCGCAACTGTTGTTACTGTAAAAGTCCAAGATGATTAATGTTCGTCATTTTCTATTTGTGTGCATTCAGTTTTGTTATGTTAATACAGTTTTTTCTGTGCTTGAAGTGTGTGTATATATTTTGGCACCCTTTGTATTGTTAAATCAATAGCTGGCACAATAAAATATTAATAATTAATAAGAGCTTGATGTATTTAAGAAGCTTGTGGTCGATAGTTACGTAAAATATGTCAGACGAAAGACAAACTCATTAATTTTCTGCCCATGTTTTTTCTATATATGCATTATGTGTGACGCGACGCTCATCCATGCGATAATTCTTCCACACGAAATGTAGCGTTTCAATGCCGTTTTATGATAAGATGTCATGGCTTGGGCAGGTCATGAGGAACAGGTGTAATTAACATTGTATCGGTACCCCCCCCAAAAAAAAACGTCAGCAGATATGAATGGTTACCTAGGTAGCCCATGAACTAAGCGGATTATGCTCCCCATCGACCATTATGACAACTATCGCTTGGATAGTGCAAGATAGTACATATAACAAGTGACATTGGATACTCTGCAGCTAAAATAGCGGTTATAAGTTGTCTAAAAACATACCAAAGACGTTTCGCCTAACGTGAAATATTGATTTTTCACTAACAATAAGTTTACCATCAAATAGATCACCTTCAAGACGAGAATATATTTCTTGAGGAGTCAGAGCAGCCTTGTAGCAGCCGAAGAAACTCAGTTCCTTTCTGGAGGGCAGAAAATATTGGGCGATATTTATTTAATTCTATTAAGTTTATATTATTTTTTTCGTTGCTTAGTAGCTAGTTACTGTGTGCGAGAATTTACTTGAATAACGTTTAGAATGCAGAGTAAAATGAAAAGAAAGAAGGAGGGAAAGAAGATAAATTGGGGGGGGGGCGTTAAATATAAAATTATTATCTGTGGCACATCACAGATGTAGTTACGTTAGTTTTAAATTTGATGAAAACCTTTAATTTGTTATGTACAGATTACTGATTTATTAGTTGTCAGTGCAATTTTCTTCCGGGCTGTTATGCTGTGGTCTGCTGGAGATGAACTTTCAGCGGAGAGCTCTGGTACTATAAATATAGCGACACTAACGGTCAACGCTTCAGACGCAGTGAATCAACGGAGGAAGCTACGTTCACGCCACTGAAGATGTCCGCTGTAGTTGCGGACGAAACGTCTGGAAAGTTCATCTCCAGTAGACCACGGCATAACAGGAAGAAAATTGCACTGACATCTATGACTCCGGTCGTGAAAGCCTACATTCTCTCTCTATTGAGTTAATGATATAAAATTCTTTCACCACGCGTGCCACATTTTGAAAGTCAAAGAAATATAAAAAATACCACAAATAATTAAATATAATTGAATAAGTTTCATTTAACTTATTTACAAACGTAATAATTCTTCTGATTGTTAATGAAATATATTTTACATAGGAGTTTTACTTCAACTCAACACGTTAAATGTTGAAAATACCTTTTCTCTGGCTATCAGCCACGTGAATTCTGGAAGAAGTTCCAGAATTTACCTGGAACTTCTTCCAGAATTCACCTGGCTGATAGCCCGAGAAAAGTTATTTTCATATTCACGTTAAATGTTATATTAAGTATTATTTAAATATAATTTTGAAGTTGATTATTAAAAACCCAGTGGATAAATATGACATAAAATACAGTTTGTGTTGTAATATATTTACAGACAGAATACAATGTACAAAACACGTTTTTCTACGTGGAAGATGTGAGTTACACACGGAACTCAACAAAACAATTATCATAGGGAGATTTGCAAGATACATTTGCACAACTATTCGTTGTTTTATTTCGACAACCAGCCCATTGGCGGTGGGATTGATTCACAAGAATGCGGTATGCAGGTTTAAGAGTTACAATTTCAATTTTGCTTCCTAAGTTCATGTACGAGGGATAGGTCCATAAGTTTCCGGCCTAACCATTTTCTAGGTATGCTAAAGATAAAAACTATATTTCACTTTTCAATATAATTATCCTTTATTGCAATACACTTCTCACATATTTGAATTAACAATTCAATCCCCTCCCCCCAAATATTCAGAAGTCTTGTCTGCAAAATGGACATAAACAGCATCCATCACTTCTTCCTCACACTTAAATTTCCTTCCTCGAAGGTCCTTCTTAAGTTATGAGAAGAGGAAATAGTCACTGGGAGCTAGATCTGGGCTATAGGGTGGATAGTCGATCTCCTTAAAGCCACATTTCTTCGCAGCTTCCTTTGCAATAAGAGCTGTGTGCACAGGCGCATTGTCGCGACCATGTGGGCGCATTCTCCACCGGTCAATTCGCGTTGTGGACTTGCTGTCCACAGGAAACATTAGTAGGGTGCGGTAACCATGCGCAAACGAAGAAAGGCCTTGACACGCCTATTTTGAGTGAACATATTAATTTAAGCTAACAACACATGTCTTGCTGCCTGATTCATCTTACCCTCAACCCCTTCCCAACCTTTCATTATCCATCCTTCTTCCCTTCTCTTATTTCTTCTCCTTTTTTTATTTCCTGTACTCCTTTTCCTCTATTCGTTCTTGCTCCTTTCCTTTCTTCCTATCTACTTAACTTTTTCTTTCTTTTTTCTTCCCATGTAGTGGACAATGCCACTACCATGTTCAGCTACAGTAGATGGCCAAGTTTGAAGAGTTTGTGCTTTGTTACAGGGGAGAAGAAAATGAGGAAAGAACTGTTGTTTCTGTTGCTGGTGCAGCAACTTTTACTGCCGTTGCGTTTCGTGGATTGTATGATCTGCCTGCCACGAAATACATCAACGACTGTGGTAAGCTCTTGCTTGTACAGTTTGATATTCATCACACGTTAACTTCTAGACTAAGATATGACACAATCAAACACATATTAAAAAAGAGATTTTCCTTTCTAGGACCATGCTGTGTTATCTTATTCTTTTGGATTTTACTCAGTGCAATTCTTTGCTCATTCAACAAATAATATTTTAATTCCAAAGTTTATTTGTTTATTGCTGTATCGACTAAAGTACCTAACCTAACCTAATCTAACTTAACCGAACCTCTCGTACTTTTCCTTAAATATACTTAACAGGTTAGTAACAGCATTTTCCTAATACTTTGCACTTTTAATTTTATTTCATAAATGAATAATTTATTATATATTCACTTGTAACGAATTTATTGCACACTTCATAGGATATATTTTATATTAAAAAAATAAATATACTAATTTGCAGGTAATATTTCACTTACTAATTCATTAAGTAGATATAAATTTAAGGATAAAATGAATAAATAATCACAAGTACCATCATAATTTAATTCTTCCACAAACAGAACTATATGTGCACATAGAACACATTTGTTTTATCCCAAACTGAATAGCAATTACTTTTTACTGGGTTTGGCGCTCCCAATTATTGCAGGTGTTAAAAAAAGTATACATTAAATAATTTATTATTAGTGGTTTCTGCTTTGAGGAATGTTATTGTTATAAACAATCTCATACACGTCAATGAGCTTCAAAATATAACAATTTTAACTATTTTATTTAATTTACATAGGTTTGAATGTAAACTGTGCATATGACTTTGGATTTCAGTAAAATGTTGAGGTATAACTTGAGATATTTTCAAATCAGGCATTTTATTTGCAATGCGATGTCAGGTTTTATTAGTCCGTCCCTGCCTTTTCCTTCCCCTTCCTGCTTTTACGATGCCCGCTTTCTTGAATCCTCTCAAAAAAAGCTTTATCCCTCATTGGTTAAACATATTGATGGTTATTATCCATTGGTTAGAACATATGACGTCATCTCTGCCGTCTCCGCCGACATCGAGGAGTTGATCGTTTTCTTTCCTTGGGTAAACATCTTTTCGGCTTCGTGGTTTGAAAATCGGGCAAGCTACCGTTCCACATTTAGTGATAACAATGTGATCATTTTGTTTTCCTCGAGGAGTGTTTCACCTAAATCATTAGTCGGTTCTCGGTGGTTAGCGGGAGAGTAATATTAAAACAAACTAACAACACACTGGCATTTCCTCAGCAAATTATTCACCACTCGCAGTAGTTTCATTTTGAGAAATCCGGACAGTTTCCTGAAAAATATTATCTTTGAATTCTTGTATGATATGCAGGTTCATCTTGTAATGGTATTTTTTCTAATTTACTCCAAAGAAAATAATCGCAGGCTATTAAATACGGGGGACCGATGAGGTCACAGACCCTACCAATAACTCTGTCTTGTGGAAACACATTGTGAAATGTTCTCGTGGAATTATTCACAGTGTGAGCATTGGCAGAGATCTGTCGATTAATTTTCTGAGAAAAGGGGTTAGTATGGCATTCACCTAATTATCAGAATCAACTGCTCAAAAAATTTGATCCTATGAATCTTTCACTACTGAGTTATCACATACAAATCGTACATAGACATGCTATGCTGATGGAACTACAAGAGGCATAATAAACTTTATGTATATGTGGAATTAAGAAACAAACACCACATCACACACCCGGGAACAGCTGCGCTATGACTGCGACAGTCAGAAAGGTTAACAAGTAAGCAAGTAGGCTTACTGCCCCTTTCACTGAATTTATTTGCCAACTTGCACATTTAGTTCTTACCCATAATATGTTCACCTTTGAAGGTCAGCACTTTCTTTCAATTAAAGGGACAGACATGGACGCTAGAATGGCCTCCTCTTATGCCAACGTATTCATAGCTAGGCTAGAGAAAGATTTTCTTTATTTATAACCCAAAGTTCCTTTGGTATAGCGTACATTTATCTGCGATTTTTTTAAAAAGTTGAATACTAACTATTCAATAAAGCTTACCTATACCATGCTATCATTTTGAATATAGGCATTCCTTAACGTCAGTTCATATCAAACCGACTATCCCTCAGCAATATTTACATTTTGACAGTTGTTATCCTATACATATCTTATCCTTCTCTTTGTCCCTCCGTGGACAACGTATTTGTAACAATATCAAGTCATTAGATCATTACATTACCAAGTTAACTAACAGATTTGTTGATCGTGGTTATCTTCTACTTTCCAGGTTTCTGCCCTCATACCAAAAGTATACTCCCAAGACCTCGAAACTGACTGACAAGAACCAGCTGAATTTTGTAATCGCTTATTTTCCTGGTATAGAATGTCTTAAGTTGATTTTAAAGGATTGTTTTAACAATTTAAGCCAAAATTCTACACCCTATATAATACACCTTAAACTACCACACCTAAGTTTCAGATCATCACTAAATTTAAAATGGAGCCTTAATGCCACACAGGTTCCTTTGCCTATACTGGGCGCTTATCGCTGCAACCGAATTTAGTGAGAAATCCTTCTCACAACGGCAAGTACTAGGTGGTATCCACACTATTCGGGACTGGTGCTCCCATCTGGTCAAAAACTTGCATTGAGACTAATGAAATAGTTCCCTACCACACCAGGCCCAGCAATTCTGCCACTTTCCAAGTGCATCTTGGAAGTTATTTTCTTTGAGGGCGTTTAGCACAGAGATCGTTTCTTCTTGAATCCTCTCAATTATGTCGAACCGACGTCCTTTCAACTTGATTTTCAGTTTGGGGAACAGAGCAAAGTCGCAGGGTGCCAAATCAGGCGAGTACGGTTGGTGAGGGACAATCGTCATGTTTTTTTGTCAAAAAGCTCCTGGTGAACAAGGAATTGTGACAGGGGGTATTGTCGTGATGCAACAGCCAGTTCCCTTGTCGCCAAAGTTCCTGCCGTCGTCTGAGCACATTTTCACGGAGCCGTCGCAAATCGTCACAGTAGTACGTGGAATTCACTGTTTGATTTGGTGGGACGAATTCTTTGTGCACAATTCCCTTGATATAAAGAAAACGAGGAGCATGCTCTTTACTTTGCTCTTCGCTTGTCTCGCTTTTTTGGTCTTGGTGAGTTCGGGCTCTTCCACTGGGAGGATTGTTGTTTTGTCTCAGGGTCATAAGCGTACATCCAGCTCTCGTCGCCGGTGATGACCCTGGGCAAGAAGGTTGGGTGATGGATACGGCCTGACGAAGCTCAGTGCAAACTTCAACCCGCTGCCTGCGCTTCTGATCAGCAGTCAGGATCCTTGGCACACATTTTGCGGTGACACGATGCATTCCCAATTCATCAGTAAAAATTCGTTGACATGTCACATAACCAATTTCCACTTCATGAGCAGGGTATTCAATGGTTCGACGTCGATCCTCAAGAACGACGTTTGAACTTTGGCAACAATGTCAGGCGTTGTGCAGCTGACGGTGTGAGCATTGTCTTCAATAGCTGTACGGCCAGCTCTGAACCAACCATGCCACTCAAACACACTTGTACGGCTCATGCTTTGTCTCCCAAATACTTGTTGAATCATTGCGAGGGTCCCCGTAGCATTTTTCCCGAGATTTGCACAGAATTTGATGCACACTCTCTGTTCTAATCTTGGATCCATCGTTAAATTGCCACACACTACACACACAGTATCATGAAAAGTACTATAGAATATCAAACCATTAACCTAACTGCATGAAACTTTAAACACTCACTCATCAGATGTGCTAGTGTTGCCACCTAGCGGTACACAACTCTACTGCAACTACTGTCGAGATGGCAGCACCAGTCCAGAATATTTTGGATACTACCTGATGGATATCCACAACATATCATGAGCTAATGCCTTTTGCATTTGTAATGATGAAGTGTTTGAGTTTAAATTTTTATAGAAATAGACACATAAAGAATGTTAAAGACAAAGGGCATTTTAGAAGAAAATAAAATGTGCAGAAAACCATGGTGAGAGTGGATGAGAGTGTAAAAAAAGCAGCAACACATGCAAGAAGATTAATTTATACCGAACTGAGCTTGTAAATACAATTAATTTGTAGAAAACAGAGAAAGATTTGTAATGACATTTAAAGCAAAAATATTCATTTCAAACCGCTCAGTGTTTTGATTAGTGTGTATATTTATTGCGATACAGAATTATCTTCCCAACACTTTCACTCAGAAACAAAGAATCAATGCGCCCAATCATATCAAAGTATGTTCAATGTTTCCAAGTCAGCTGTACTTATACGCTACATCTCTCTTCTTGTTGAGTAAACGTGACAGAAAAAGTCCACGTTTTATTTTTTAATGTCTACATATAAAATGCTCTGTCTGATAGACAGTTTCGATTTGATTCGCGATCGAGGCGGAAGAATTTGTTTCTGCTTCGCCGTATCCAAACTGACACTGGTTAACTCAGCCTGCTATATAAATGAGTCAGATCCGGAGAGCAGTACCTGCGGCACCATCATTCCCATTGTGGTTTAGCGTCGTCTTGATTCCAAGGAATATCCAGGGACCCGCTTAGCCTAAAATGAATATTCTGTATTTTCACATGTCTCTTTCTTTCTCTTTTCTACTCACTATACAATTCTACGCTCACAAACGTCAGTTTTCTTTAGTTATCAAATACTATGGAATAATATTGGGCATAAATGAAGAAATCAGCCGTGTAATTTCCACAATAATGGAGTTCTTCTTAGTCATATGCACGTTTTCTGAAGAATGTACGAGGGTTAGTCAAAAGAGATGAGATTTTTTTTTCATATGAAACATACTAGGCTCGGTCAAAATCTCCGTTCAGTTGAAGTGCAAAAGATGTCTGCTAGTCCTGGAACAGGTGATGGAAGCCATGTTTTGACTTGTTCTTCAAAACCGCCTCAACCTTTTTCGCGACGACCTAGGAAATACAACGCTCTCTCTTTGCTCCTTTTTTTAGACAGGGAAAGAGATAAAAATCACAGGGCGCTAAATATGGCGAGTAAGGAGGATGGGGGACACATTCAAAATTCTCTACACACTTCCACTCGCACTATCTTCCGTTCAGGACTCAGTAATCTTGGAACCCACCTGGCACGCGTCTCATGTTCCAGTGATCATGCAGAATCGAAAATAACATGTCTACAAGTCCATTTTTATTCGCCGGTCTTCATAAACAATGACGGTGTTAATCATGATTTCGTTTATTGCTGTTACTGGAGCACCTTAACTTGCCTTGCTTTGTTGTTGAAACACGGCCCTTCTTAAATTCCTTGAACCATCGGAGTGCTGTGGATTGTGGCAGAACATCATCACCATATGCCTGCTGCAACTATATGTAAGCTTTCATGCCGGATTTCTGCTAACGAGAGCAAAACTTCAACGCAGTATATTGTTCTTCACGAATCAATTCCATTTTGTATGTAGGCGACTGGCGAACTGGAGTTCGAGGGTAGGTTCATAAGTACACATTTTCGCCGATAAGCTTTATCGTCTTCACAAAATTCTTATCTGGTGTCACCTTATCTATTAAGTAAATAATTACAGCTGTAACTTCCACTCCACTGTGATCAGTTGTTCAGATATAGTTGCATAAAGAAGGCTATGTGTAGAAGATTGTGACTAGTTCAAAATGGAGCATCGGCCTATTATTAAGTTCTTCTCAAAAGAAGGACTTACACCAAATAAAATTAAACAGTGATTGGACGTTGTATATGGTGAAGATCCCCCTCATATTCTACCGTAAAATAATGGGCCAAACTTTTTCGAATGGCTCGAGAAAACATTGAAGACGAAGAGCGTACAGGTCAGGCCTTGGAGGTGCTCACTCCTGAAAACATCGCTTTTGTGGAAGGAGAAATTATGGAAGACCGGCGGCCCGGCTCAAAGTTACAGAAATAGCAGCAAGGTTAGGCCTTTCTAAAACAACAGTCCTTCGAATTATTTATGAACATTTAAACATGAGTAAGGTTAGTGCAAGATGGGTGCCTAGACTTCTTTCCTCAGTCTAAAAGTCATCTGTTGTCAGGCATTTTTGGAGCTCTGCCGTGGCAACGAGAGGGAAGTTCTGCAAACCATTGTTACAGGAGATGAAACTATGGTTCTCTACTATGATCCCTTGTCCAAAAGAGAATCAATGGAGTGGTAGGCGAACCACCGCCTCTAATAGCCAAGGTCACTCAGTCAACCAAGAAGATTTTGGCCACAATATTTTGAAACTGTGAAGGAATACCCTTCATTGAGTTCAAGGGGAGAAACGTGACAGTAAATGGGGAGTACTATGCTGGCCTACTGCACAGACTACGTGCTTCCATCAAAGAGAAAAGGCGAGGAAAGCTGAGTGGTGGTGTGCGCCTTTTTCACGACAACGCGCCTGTGCACACAACTCTTGTTGCAAAGGAAACTGTGAAGAAATGTGGCTACAAGAAGTTTGACCATCCATCCTACAGGCCAGTTCTAGGTCCCAGTGACTATTTCCTCTTCTTAAAACTCAAGAAGGACCTTCGAGGAAGTAAATTTAAGTGTAATGAAGAAGTGATGGATGCTGTTTATTCCCATTTTGCATCAAGACTTCTGACTATTTTGGAGGAGGTTGAAATGTTAATTCAAAGATGTTTGAAGCGTATTGCAATACAGGGTAAGTGTAAAAGTGAAATATAGTTTTTGTCTTTATCATACTTAAAAAAGTTAGGCTGGGAACGTAATGACCTGCCCTCGTATGTAAGAAAAGCTACACTGTAATTAATGTTAAAATTCCCAAAGCTTATGGTACTTAACCTGTCAAAATCAATGTAAGCAGTAATATTATTTATGGTTCAACACACTAAAAATAAGTGATAGACAACTGAAGTAATAATGTTCCATAAAGGGACTTTTAATTTCTGTTTGTGTTTACTTTTTGTTCTTTAGCACTGTATTTGGGTGTAAAGTTTACTTGCTTCGCCGTAATGAAATCGATGATGTTATTGTGCACAGAATATCAGCAAACAGAAACACTGGCAAATACTGGAAACCTTTTCTGACCTAGGTCTACTTTAATACCTTCTAAGAGAAATACGCACTCCTCAGACGAGATGAGACTGTCCTTGTTTTCATTACAGCCGCAAATGGTGAAGGAGAATGGATACCCAATTGAGGTGCATCTAGTGTCCACAGATGATGGATACCAGGTGACTGTACATCGCATACCGCATGGGATAAAGGCAGCTCCTGCAAACGGGACCGCGGTATTCCTGCAGCATGGACTAGGGAGTAGTTCACTAAGTTGGGTGTTAAATGGACCAAACAAATCATTAGGTGCGTATAACGTTTACTGTCCATTCTCTGGTGTAAGGTATGAGTATGGCCTTGGACTAGCTGGCGCGTGCCAACCTGCAGGTTCGTAGTCGAAAATGCAATGCTTCATATTTTACACTTATTTTACATGCTTATTTCAGCATTTTAGGTATGTGTTACTTCATTTATTCCTATGTAACTACAATTTATTGCTCTATTTGTAAAACTAATTGCAACAGATTAGATTTTTAAATTAGGTATATAGAAAACTACTGATTTCTTCAAGCAATGTCTGATATATGCGCTTGCTGTGTGGTCACTATCACTACCGATAAGTTTGAGAAACTGTAGCCCGCACATGCACTTTCCTACAACTGCTATATCTATGTACAGTAATCATCGCTATTATGGTTTAGGACTCAGTCCTCCTTCCCTATAATTTCCAGCATTTCCTTTTCCAAAGGATTGGTAGGTCTTAGCCATTAATACACGTGTATTGTTTTCCACCATTAATAATACTACTTTCTTTGTTCTTTTTGACAACATTGTATCACTGCATTTACAGGTATGAAGATCGTAATTTTAGAATGAATGCTGTGGTTACTACAAGTACTTAAAGAGACAAGAATACCAACTGACGCCAGTACGTTTTAATACATGTTTGAACATGCATTCAGGAGATGAAATCATGCATTTATATTTAATGTTTTCTTACTACTGCCTCATTAGACAGTGTCAAGATTACGATAACAGTACTCGACTGCAGCACTTGGAGGTGTCCTGAAAAGTCCTTAATTTAATCGTGACAAGTTCTGTTAAGAAATTCTTCAAGAACATATTTGCAAACGTATTAACAATTTTCCGATAGTGCGAGTAAACTGCTGTGGGGGAATCTCTCCCCGAGATCAGAGGAATATACACAGAGATCTGTGCAGCCTAGTGGTTCTTTCCACTTAAGACGGTACCTAGAGTCTAAACCACGGTCGTAGACGATCTCGTCGCCCAAGCGCGCTAAGCGAACTTAGCAGCCAGGTTTTCACTGGTGGATAGGTCACGTCTAGCACAGACCTACTCAATTTAAGAGGTGAATCACTCCAGCATTAAGGTAGGCGGACAACAGTGTTTCAGGTATCACCTGCCCCCAAGGTACACGCCATAGGCACTCCCTTGGAGCACATTGCAGCAGCGGGTACTCATTTACCCGTGAGTTACGGGACCACTGCCATGCCGAGTTCAACCCATCCGGAGCAACCTCCCTCCCAACGGGAGAGGCTCGAATAAGTCCGGACCGGCTGCTTCTAGTAACTCAGAAGTACCACGAGTACTCAGGGGCAGCAGAGCCCGCACCTGCAGCATCTGTAGAGTAACAACCGAAGTCGTGTCTCCCCCCTTTTTACGGGAAATGCAAGCAGACTGCCCGAACAGCAGTAATCTTAAATCGAAACACAGAAAGTTACATTTCCTACAAAGACAATAATAATATCTATGGCGACCGCCAGTCCATTGCGATATAGTATAATGCGACATATTGATCTACTCAAATAACAGCACTAGAAAACAATGAAAAAGTATTTCCCACCCAACGAACTATACAGTACAATAAAATGACGTCATTATATGTAGCCTTTTAATAAAATTTCTATGATAAAAGAAAACAAGGAATTTGAAGTCAAAAAGGTTAACCAACGTCCCTACAAAAACCATACTTTACTTCTGCTTGCCGCCGAGCGCAGGACAATCCAAACTAGTGTCTATTTACCCATACAACAAGCGAAATTCTTGCAGCTGTTAGAGTTGCAGTCTCGAGCGATAATGGATAGAGCTGAACTCAACAGTCCCAAACGGGAGAGAGGATACACATTTTTCTCTTTACGTAGCCACTTGTAACGGTATAAATGTTACATGTAACCTATACGTTGTCTTTCGTAACTTTCTGGCTGCAATAAGTTGTTTCTTATTACAAAACTGAGTTTTTCCCTTATCCTATTGGACTGAGTTTTTCACTTTTTTTTAACGCGTTATCCTATTGGAATGTGCAGTTAATTCATACACACACACACACACACACAGATTAACTGGGCTATCACGCCGTTGTGCTCGATAGCTTATTATCTAGCTATATGTGTAAAAGTCACACTACCTTCAGCTTTTCCACTATCGCTCGGGATGATTCGGGACTGCCGCTCTAATAGCTCCGAGAATTTCACTTCTTATATGGATAAGTGTCTGTCTCTCTAACCACGTGCCCAAGGCTCGGCGCTGACAACTGGTGATCATGACATTAAATCCAGTAAACCGTACAGACAGACGAATATCCCTGTTGTTCCAGTCCGGAGCGGCAGTGGAGAAAGCTGAGCCCAGGCAAGCCCAGCCGAGTGTGGCTTCAACAGAAATAGGCGGATTACCATTTGGATCCCAACAGCCTATTAGCTCAGTGGTTGAAGCGTCGTGTTTAAATGAAAGGTCATTGGTTGTTTCCTCCCGAGATAACTTTTTTTCTCTCTTGTAGTAATCTTCATAATTTGTCTAATAGAATTAGAATAAATGTTGCTTTTAACAGATGTTACTTTTTAGGGAGGACAACGCATAGGTAAAAATTACACACGCAAAACTGTTTAGAGAAGTTATTTTTTAAAAAGACAAGGTACAGGCTACAGTTTTAGGTTAGGTCAGGTTTAACAAATAATAATACGTGTAGAACTTATAGTGTTCAAAGCGTATGCTTTACCGCCACAGGTGGTTGAGGTCGTTAAGGCGCGCACTTGTGAGCGGGAGGTCTGGGGTTCGAATCCAGCCAGGACCTTCCTCCCTGACTGAGGTTTTTTCCAGGTTTCCCTCAGTCGTCATTACTGGCAAATCCCGGGGAGGTACCCTAAACTTACGCATTGAACGATTCCTTCCTTAAAAAAATCTTTCTCAATACATAATTTCATTGCATGTATCACTAGTGTTCACCGCCTGTGATGCCTAAGTAGTAAAAAGGGACGTTAAACACCATTTTAAAAAAAGGCGTATGCGTTTTTCATTTTGATTGCGGATCCAGTACCGCTTCTTTCGCTGCCTTTCCTGTCTGGGGCATTCACCTTCCATTTTGAATTTCTTTTATACCATTTGGTTGAATAGATAATTTAAAACACATATTTGCTCATTTAGTTTGGCTTGATTAAAATTATTTTCGAGCAATCTTAATTTTTTATTTAGGATTAAGGTTTTTTTTAACTAAAGACATTATTGAGTAAAGGAGATTAACAAGTGTTTACATGAATATATTTAATAGTATGTTTTGTATTAATAATAATACTTTTAATACAATAAATTAAGGATAATTTTTCTCTCTGTCTTCAAATATTTTGGATAATAAATGGGTTACAATTAAAATAATTCAAATTCGTTTTTGAACAATCCCAAGAATTGGAGTAAGGCAGATGCAACGCCAGGTTTAACAAAATCAAATGCAAAACTTTTACTGTTGGCACGGTGCTGCCTGTAACTTACCTGGGGTATTTGTCTGTCAGTACGGGCAATTCTGAAACTCAATCCGTGACAGTGGTGTAATGTACTCAGCTCAGGACTGCAAACCTAGCTCAAGACGGCACTGTCCCAATTTATGAAAAATAGCACAAACACACAAACAAATATAAATAATGTTTTTTCTAGACCAGAATTAAAACCAAATTAATACATTAAATTAAATTAAAGTATTAAAAGAATAGTTTGGCAGAATGAAAGAAACATTCAAAGTAATATTTTTCATTAAAATATAAATCTTCAGAATACTGTAAGATTTCCACAAAAAACAGTATGGAATAAATAAAACTGCTTAAATATTTAAAATGTAAAGTAAAGATTTTAAAAAATATATGCCATTATTTAATAACTTTGAAAAAACATCTGAAATCTGGAATTTTCATCTCCAGCAAACCACGGCACAACAGCCCGGAAGAAAATTGTAGTTACATCATTGCAGTGTAATGTTTTTTACGGTTTTTCTTATAACAGGAGGATAAACATAATGTAATATTACTGTATGTTGTTATTTTATCTCAGAATTTTAATCAGAGAGAAATAAGTATATTTATAATTTCTGTAACAACTCAATTTCATTTATTACAAATTAAAAGTACACGTTTTCCCATCTTAAAATAATATTAGCACTCTATAAAACGGAACAGGGTCTTTAACCTTCAATCTATACACACGCAAAGGAGTAATTAATTTTGTAGTCATCGTATTTAACACAGCATTTAAGCGAAAGGGCATGAGTTGATTAGGTAGGCAGGTTCGGGTCGAAGTTTCCAAACTCGATGATGACATTGACTCTGAAGAGTTTCTCTTGGCCGTTCCTGAATAGGAATGCATGCATTCGTCATTCAAGCCCAGACAATCTCAATTACGTTAAGTAAAATGACTTTGTTGACTAGTAAAACAATTATGATATCAAGTTGTTCAACGAAATAGTTTCGTGTCGGCTTTGTAGTAAGCATACCTCTGTTTCATGGACTATTCTTGTTCTTGGAAGCTAAATATCCACTAAGAATTTCAACATATTCTGTAGCATCCATATTCAGATCAACCACCAATTCTTCTGGTCCATTTTTTGTCCTAGTAGCGTAGTGGTAATTATACTTGCCTCCCATGATCGCGGGTTCAAACCCGGCCAGGACCGATGGATTTTTTCGGGCGTAAAAATCCTAAGTATGGCTTCCTTCGGAAGGGAAGTAAATCCGTGGGTTCCGTGTCGTACATTTACGCCACGAAAAAGAACCTCAAGCCTGAAAGAGAGGCCTCTGAGCAAAATTGTCGGCCGTTTCTCGCCCTAATTTGAATGGGACGCTGATGACCTGAGATGTTAAAGAGCGTCCATAAATAAACGAAATCAATCAACAATCAATTCTGGTCCACCAGCCCTACTCCAATTAATTGTATCACATGTAACTCGTCTTGATGAGGTGCTTCCTGGATGAACCAGGGTCAAATCTCATGTCTCCAGCACATTAGTCAGTTGAAAATGCTTTGTCATTTAGCCATTTTATTAGTTGGCAGCTCCTACTTGTTCTCGCTCCTCTGTGCATGGGAAGCAAAATATCCAAACGATTATGGATGTCAGCATCAGGAAGTCTACAATATGACGTCCTCCTACTATAGATATATGTAACTTGGGGTACAGAATTCAATACATAGAAAGAATTATTTTAATAGTGTTAACAAGGATAGTTGTTGGCCTATGATTCTGTTTCCGGTGATCTTGCAATCCAGTTTCTCCTCGTTCCTATCAAACTTCCATCCATTTCAAGACTGTGTCTAATTTGCAGGGGGAATTAATGTCATTTGTTCAAGTGGCATACGCGTTCCTTAAGGTAGCCCTTAGTTATACGTAGTTTTCCGAAAGTTAACACTGTGCCGCTCACATCCCCTTATTGTTATTGATAGCGTCGGTAACAACCTCAATCGATTTAAAATTACCTCCGAATAATTCATTCCTTTAAGTTAGAAAATGGGAAGAAATTATTAGGGGCTAAATCCAGAAATGAAGAATTAACTCGAAATCTATTTCCTCAGCTTTTGCCATTGTGATTATCGAGGACGGACTCTGTCGTAGTAAAAGATCACTTTTTGTTTGCCAATCATATTCACTTTTTTCCTTACTATAGTTTTAAAATTATTCATTAATTCTGACTGCTTTTTTGATTTTACCTCTTTCTAGAGAACTGTTTGCTGGAAATGTTGGAACTAGTTTCTTGGCAGAACATGATATATTAGCATGATGGCGCCTCTGCACACTTTTCCTTGGGATTTCCGATAAACCATTTGGAAAGAGTTTTTCCAAACTCTTAAATTAGTAGTAGTGGTCCTATCCCCTGGCCACATAATTTCAATATCTTACACTATCTCTTTGGCGAGACATAAAATAAGAAACTGGCATGACAACAGAAGATGAACTGGTGGCCACAACCCAAGTTAAATGGGAAGAAGTGAGTGCAAACCCAGTACTTGTGCGTCAAATGCGCTATTGTGGAGATCTCATGTTTGTTTAGAAACAGGAGGTGGACAGTTTGATCATTTGCTTTAAGTTACTACTATTTATTATAAATATAGATTGGAAATTGCTATGCATTATACAAAATGCGCAAGTTTATTCTCATTAAAAAGAAATAAAACAAAATGTTGATTCAAATGCTATTTTAGTTTAACTTTCTTTACAATGACTTATTAGTATTACTAATAGTATGTTTACCTCCGTTCTCTTTCTTAGTTCCTTTCCTCCTGTCTTTAAGAACGTTATCATTTACTACTTTCTATTAAGTAGCTTTAGCGCCACCTCGTTTACTCAGTCATTGATTATTAATTTCATTTATCGTCCTATTGACCGAAGATGCTGGAGAACGTTAAACTTCACAATTATGAAACAGAACTTTTCTTACAAATACACTATAGAGTTGTATGCCAAGTGTTTATGAAAATCAAAACATAATAAGGGAATGGTAAGGCAATGGACCGAGTACTGCGCGACCTGTTGGTGTTACATCCATTATTTACCTGAGAGAATAAGTGAGACATGCTAAATATTTGCCTGATCCAAGTTGGCGTTAACATTTTCTTTTTCATGTACGAGGTGTGGGAAGTAAATGTCAGGAATGTGATTTATGCAAACAAAGTTACGACTAATTTTTATCCCCTTCAACATACTCCCATCCCCTATCTTAACTCCGCTGCATACGTGTCTTCCATTGTTCAAAGCAATGGCAGTCATCCATTGTCACCCTCTTCAACAACTCTGCCGTTTTCGCTTTTACCTCTTCAACAGACTGAAAATGTGTTCCCTTCAATACACTTTTTACTTTTGGGAACAGACCAAAGTCACAAGGAGCCAGATCTGGCGAATACGGAGGATGTTTGAGCTCAGGAATGCGCTGGTCCGCTAAAAACTGTCTCACAGATACGGTATTGTGGTCTGGCCCGATGTCCTGATGCAGAATCCATGCGTCGTTCTTCCACAAATCCGAGGTTTTCTTCCTTAATCTTTCCCTCAGCTTGGCTGTAGTATTCTGATTAACGGTTTGACCCTCAGGCACCCATTCAGTCGTGATAACACCCCTGATAACATTGCCTTCAGTTGTGACTTTCTCAATCTTAACGATGTGGGAGTCTTACAGTGCATCGATTGACGTTTTGTTTCTGGGTCGTACTGGAAGATCCATGTTTGAGCAAGGATGTTCCATGACATCAGAGCAAATGTTCTTCCTATGGTCTTTTTGTTCCTGAGAGAGGTTTTTCGGAACCAGTTTTGCACACACTTTTGTCATGTATAATTCATCATGCAAAATTTGTCATACTGTCTCTTTGTTCATGTTCACCATGTCTGCGATCATTCGAATGCTCAAGACATTGGTCTTTCCGCACATTTTCATTAACTTTCTGAACGTCTGCTTCAGTTCTTGAACTCAAAGATCGACCGGGACGTTCATCATCTTCAACCTCTTCCCGACCTTCTGAAAACCGCTTGTGTCATTCAAAAACTCGCGCACGTGACATAGCATTATCACCAAACACGTCTTACAACACATAAAAACATTCCGTTGGCGACTTTTTTAATTTCAAGAGGAAATAGAGGTTAATGCGCTGCTCGAATTTTAAGTTCACCAGCTCGCAGCACTACTACAGAACAACGCCCTCTACAACCAAGGCTCAAGGACAAACTAAAGCAGACAGAAAGACGAATCGAACGGTGGCTGCTGCCATAGGAGGTGCGCATTCTCGTTATTTACTTGCCCCCTGTATTTTGGCGCTACAAACTATACGTATTTTTTTTTTCTCAAAATAGTCGCATACAGGTCATCGAATATTTATATTATTACATTCTTTCCCCTCTGCCAGCGCTGACCAATGTGGACGCATTCCACTCTCTTATTCCATCATTGACCCATCCGTGCTGCTGTATTACAAAAAACAGTAATAGGGTAGAGGTAAACAATCATGCCAAACGAAACGGGGCAAGTGGCTGGCCCGATTATTTTCAATGAACATTTTATGGAGAGGACTTTTTTTTTTTCATTTATTTGTTTATTTACGGACGCTCTTTAACAGTTTAGGTATTCAGTGTCTCATTCAATTCAGGGCGTGAAACGGCCGACAAATTTCTCTCAGAGGCCTCTTTTTTCAGGCTTGAGGTTCTTTATCGTGTCGTAAATGTACGACACGGGACCCACGGCTTTACTTCCCTTCCGAAGGAAGCCACCCACATTTAGGATTTTTACGCCCGAAAAATTCCATCGATCCTGGTCGGATGTGAACCCACGATCTTGGGTTTAGAAGGCAAGTATGGTTACCACTACACCACCAGGACCGACATGGAGCGAACTGCCATAATATGTCATTTATGGTACTTAACTGCAATATAGAGTAATATGTCTAATTTAATATTCTGATTTTTTTATCCAAGCCAGATAAAATCTGTCAGCGGTAGCTGAGATAAACCATCCAACATGAGCTATAAATATGTTACTTTTACTTTAGGAAATGACTCTATAAATTATGTTTTTAATCTTTTTAGCTTACGAGCTAGCAGATGCCGGCTATGATGTTTGGATGGGAAATGTGAGAGGGAACGCATACTCCCAGTTAAAGACAGCAGAACATGATCCAGATAATAAAGAATATTGGCAGTACAGGTACGTTAAATATTTGTATTTAGGTTCATATTGTTATTTGAGTTTGAGGGCTAATTAACTGCAACAAGGGACACGATTTTACCTCCGGAACAATGGAATGGGTATTATTGGTGAGGGATGATTAATTATTTATTGTATTTTCATTTAACATTCTATAATTTTTGGAATACTGAATAATTAGTTAGGTTGGATGATTAGATGATCTTCTTGCGCTGCCTCGGCTCTTGAAGTCTGGAGTTCGATGCTTCCTATTTCTCTGGTTCCAATGCAGAGGTTAGGAATCTCAGGGGATTTTTTGGCTGTTTTTTAATGACGTAATGTTATTAAAAGGGAGGGAAGGATATTCTTTACTGGAATGATACAATTTCGACTGTAGTTGAACTTTTAATTTGTTGGACTATTGAAGTTTTTAGGAACATGCTGAGAGTCTGTCGTGTGGTTATAATCCTGGTTTAGATATTTACTTTATAGTTACTCGTGAATGTCGCCTTTTAATTTTGCTGTAACACTTGCTTATAACACTGATCACTTTGATGTATGGGCTTTACTATAAGAATAATGTGACTGTCGCAACTTTAACATTGATTTAATGAGACTGGTATATTATCTTCATGACGACGTATTTCTTTCACTGAACTGTAGTGTGCTACCTTTCAATTGTTTACTAATATCACTGTATTACACTACCTGGTGTCGTCATCACTCGTACTGTCCCGTTACTCTATCTCTGTATACTCTTAGAC
Source organism: Metallyticus violacea (assembly GCA_030762175.1). Taxonomy (NCBI): domain Eukaryota; kingdom Metazoa; phylum Arthropoda; class Insecta; order Mantodea; family Metallyticidae; genus Metallyticus; species Metallyticus violacea. Next base: position 92,610,859 of record CM060831.1, on the reverse strand, counting down.
TTCTGTTACTGTTGCTCAAACTTACTTCTTATATTTTATATTAAATCTCTTATTTGAACTCGCTCAGTCCCTCGCGAAGTTTATTTCCGTTAAATATTATTGAACCTGGTTCACTTTTAGTTCCTTATGGACAACAATAGATATTGTTTATATTACATGCTCCTATTCGTTAGGTTTTGAAATGTGTTTATTGTGACCTGCCGAGATGCCACCAGGATGTTATTAAACGAACTTATAACTTGACGATGTTCTTCTGTTTAAAGCGGTGCTACAATTTCCCTATTCAATCTCGATGACTAAGACGAGAAGGGATGTTATATTGAGATAATAGGCGTTACTTCGAGCTAGGTCGACTCCTCCAGGAAAGACGAGGTATGCTGAATAATTCAACCAACTCTGTTAAAAGTAAAAGTATTTTTAAAGGGTTTCTTATACATTTGTACGTGGATCCTGCAATCACCGAGGCTTCTCTCCTGTTCAGAGACGTTTTATACAATTGTAATGCCCAAGGATGGGTAATAATAATCTAGTCTAGACATAAGAGTTATTGTTAAACACTTCCCACCACCATGAGTCAACAGTCACCAGGTCCTGACATCATAAGTTCTAAGAGGTTCATGGTTTGGGGTTTGTTAAGCTTAAAACTAATCAATGCTTCATCAGCACAACAATTCTGTCTATCTATAACATGCACATGTAGACATAATAGTTTAAGTGAGTGGAAAAGAGGGTTACTTTTCGTTTATGCCAGTGTTTCTCTGAGGACCCTTTCAGGTCACGTCACCTCTGGGTGACAAGACAAGTCACCCTTAATATTTATTACGTCTACGTGTTTGGGTTTATACAGTACGTTTCACTAACTAAGATATACAGCGTGCTCTTATACAATATCATGTTTTTATTATATCTTGTTAACGTTGCGATTCTTATAATACCTCGCTTTCGTTACAAAACCGACTCTTCATTGCAATTAGTTTATTATAATTAGAAGTTTCTTCCGGGCTTATAAGCCCGGAAGAAACTTTTAGTTATAATTCTGACTCCGGCCGTGAAAGCTTCCGGTTAAATTAGTTTATTGTTTATTGGTACCATTTCACGTGCTTGTTTATGCAAAACTATGTTTTTATGTTGTTTCTTGCTTTGTGCTTTACTTCTCTGTAATACTTTAAAACAGAAACTAAAGTACAAACTGGAAGAAAACAACAGAAATCATAGACCAACTCACAAACAACGAAACACAAAGGACTCCCCACTTCATATGAAGCTTATTGGTTGAGCTTGGCATGTGACTGCGCAACCTTCCTAGACCCGCACAGATAGCTGCTCCCGCCTCTAGTGCGCTACTGGAATAATATCGAGGTCGCTGCAGTGCAAGCGAACTAAACATATAATTGATCATAAATAGAACACGTGTATTAACTGTGCACTCAGGTGGAAAAATGCTACCGTGATCAGTTTGGAGACTGCGTGATCCAATTCTTGGCATTTTCCAAGGTATGATGGGAGTGGAACAGCTCATAGTAGTACATGATGCACTGCAATAGTGAAAGCTTACAGAGTTGTTTCGATATATTATTAGATATTACAGCAAATAGCAATAGTGGGAGCGTGTATAATGCTGTAATTGAAGATGAACAAACGTTAGCCTACAGAAATCATCTCCATAAACTGATAATTGCTAACTTTTCTGATTGATAATTTAAAATTTCAACGAGCATTTACTTATATTTTAGAGATTTACGAATGTTTGGCATTTTCTAAATCCAGAATAGTTTGAAAGTATTCTGAGCGACGAATTCTTAAAATAAATTTAGAATATTTTAGAGAAAAACTACTAAATTTCCTCGTTTTACCATCTAAATGATGACCGATTAGATACTGGTGTTAGCAGTTATGCCTTCCTCCAATATTCTACCGTAAAAGAATGTGCTAAACTTTTTCGAATGGTTCGAGAAAGCATTGAAGACGAACAGAGTGTTAGTCGGTCCTTGGAGGTGCTCACTCCTGAAAACATCGATCTGTGGAAGGAGAAATTATGGAAGAACGGCGGCTCAAAGTTACAGAAATAACAGCAAGATTGATCTTTTCTAAAACAACAGTCCTTCGAATTATTCAAGAACATTTAAACATGAATAAGGTTAGTGCCTAGACTTCTTTCCTCTGTCCAAAAGCAGCAGCGAGTCATCTGTTGTCAGGCATTTTTGGAGCTCTGCTGTGGCAACGAGAGAGAAGTTCTGCAAATCATTGTTACAGGAGATGAAACTCGGGTCCTCTACTATGATCACTTCTCCAAAAAGAAATTATTGGAGTAGTAGGGTAAACCTGGCGAAATACCGCCTCTAATGGCCAAGATCCAAGTCAACCAAGAAGATCATGGCCACAATCTTTTGGGACTGTGAAGGAATATTCTTCATTAACTTCAAAGAGAGGAACACCACAGTAAATGGGGAGTACTATGCTGGCCTACTGCACAGACTACGTGCTTTCATCAAAGAGAAAAGGCGAGGAAAGCTGAGTGGTGGTGTGCGTCTTCTTCACGACAACACGCCTGTGCACACAGCTCTTGTTGCCAAGGAAACTGTGAAGAAATGTGGCTTCAAGGAGATCGACCATCCATCCTACAGACCAGATCTAGCTCACAGTGACCACTTCCTCTTCTGAAAACTCAAGGACGGGTCCTCGAGGAAGGGAATTTAAGTGTAATGAAGAAGTGTTGGATGCTGTTTATGACAATTTTGCAAACAAGACATTTGACTGAGAGGGGGGTTGAAATGTTAATTCAAAGATCTGAGAAGTGTATTGCAATAAAAGGCAACTATATTGAAAAGTGAAATACAGTTTTTGTCTTTATCATACCTAGAAAATGATTAGGCCGGAAACCTATGGACATACCCTCGTATCTACTGCTGCAAACATACTTACTTAGTTTCTAGTTTGCTTTGGAAGAAGAAGAATTCCAATAACTCAGGCAATGATTCCTGTTTTCAGGGACAGAGCACTTCGTGGCATGATTTACTAAACATTCCACAATGTTAGTTAGAAACTAGTGGACTACAGAACAATAAATGAAATTATCTTCAAAAATGTTGTCAAAGTTTTCAGGCACCATTTGTAATATTTAAGTATATCATTAACTGGCTTAATTTGATGCCGAAGTTTCATTTGAGATAAATCTTGAAAAGTTGAAAACTTAAAGCGGCAAGACCGTCATAATCTAGCTAATGGCGGTGAAGTACAGTTTAATTTCTTCTCTGCAGCTCGGTGACTGTATTATTTAAAAAAAGAAAAGAAAAAAAAACTTAGTGCAATTGATGTGATAAATTATTTCTGAAATATGTCTTTTCATTTCAAAAGTTTGTACAAAATCACTACAGAAAATGATAATTATGTGAATATATAAATAAGTGTTCAGTCTCTAAAAGTGGTTAATGATGCTGTAAAACGTGGTATATCCCAATTCCCTCTTGTAGTGACAGTGATATCTATGATGAGCAACAAAAATAATTATTACTACAAGTTGTAATTTCTAGACGTTTTTATAAAGTCTAAAGGATTATAATTTGTAATATAAGCCTAAAATAACTAATATATGTAGACTTTATTTAATTTTACGTATGCTTTATATCCTTAACTTAGTTTTACGTATGCCTAATAAATTAATTAATAGGTATACGTATAACTTCTGATTTTCGTTAATTTCCCGAATATATCCGTGTATTAACAACTGTGAAAAAAATATGAAATAAAACATGCAAAACAAGCTTCCTGCGCGACCTCCGTTCGCTAAAAGAAATAACTATACGTACTTCCCAGGCAACAAATATTGCAGGTTATTATGCTAGGAGCTAAGTTTACTAAGTCGAATAGAGATAGGTTAGCATGTTGGAATCTGTTTGTACAGTAAGACAATTGACCAATTGTTTCTTTTCTACACAAAGAACGTAGAATTAAAAATGTTTTCTTGGAGTGGAGGAGCTCTTTGAATCTGAATGTATATCTGACACCCGTGCAAATGATTTATAAACTGTATGTTTGTAAAGAATAAGCAATACATGATCTATCTATGAGTGTCTATTTGTAGAGCACGGCACATACGAATATAAAAGTGGAATCACTCCATGTGGGAGAGAGGCCCAGTTTTCATGTTTCAAATAATTGTAACAGTTTAGTTTAGCAATTGATATATTTTATAAAATAGAAAACTTTCATTATATAGCTCTTTTAATGAATTATTCATTGTGTTTCATATGTGCCTATCTTAACATAAGTAACGACACTTGTTCGTAGCTGGCACGAATGTGCACTCTATGACGTGACAGCAATGATAGACTATGCCCTGCAACAATCGAAACAAGAGAAGCTGTTCTATGTCGGCCACTCCATGGGCACTACCATGTTCTATGTGATGACTTCTCAACTACCCGAATACAACAACAAGATACGAGCCATGTTCAGTTTTGCACCTGTGGCATACATGAACCATCTCAAAAACCCTCTATTTCAGCGTTTAGCACCTTTTGCTAAACAGATAGAGGTATGTATTTCTATACTTACGAGTGTAAATGCATTTATATTCTGAATGTCCTCTTTCTTTTCAAGTTGCAGTTTTTTAATAACATGATACATACATTTTCTATTACTCGTTTCTTTTTTACACGTTTATCCCTTCCCTCCCTTTCGTTAGAATTCCTTAGTTTTCGTGTTTTTCCTTTTTATTTGTTACTTGTGTCTATTTATCTTCTGTCTTAAAAGATAGGATATTTACAATCATAACTGTAGTTTCATCGCATTAAAGTATAGCAGACGCTAACAGGGGTAAAGAAAAACCTATATAAATAAAATACAACACACTTCAAGTACAGTGGAGTGCAATGCAATATACTCATTTGCCTGACTACGTCAAATTGGTGCACTGGACAAATTACAATTATTGGAATAAAAGTGACAAAATACCAAAAAGTATTGGACAAACTTGTTTAGTGCTTATGGCACTAGGTAAAACTCTAAAATACAAGTATGGCATTTTATTTTGTATTTGTTTTAAAATGACATATTTCATAGATAGGATCATTTATTTTGCATCTTGTCATCAATACATTTTAGAACATCTGCAAGCTTTACCTTTTGAAACTTTCCGGAGGAAAACTCCTAAGATATGGCCATGAAAAGGTGACTTAACCATATATAAGATGACTGATAACTAAAGAGAGGATTTTTCATGCATTATTAATCTTAAAATATGCATGAGTTGACGCACTATCAAAAGACAAACCATATACGACGAAGTCGTAGACAAAGTGAGGTTAAATTCCTTGTCTTTTGCACCGAACATTTAGGATTTACTTTATACAGTTTAGCTTTAGCAGCCAAACCAACATTTACATGTACAATAAATACTTTTGAAAGCCTTCAATGATTCCCACGGACTCAACCAATGATTGCGATCGTCAGTTTTGCACAGTTTGTCTTGATATAAACTAAGTCGTTCTGTATATTCTAACTCATAATGCAGCCTGGGCACGCAAACCGCATCGTGAACTGCAAATCTATCAACAATCTAAAACCGAAAAATTAATGAGTTAATATCTTGAATTAACATTTAGTTGCATTTAATTATTTTTCTAAGCAGGGATGTTTCTTATCGACCTAATTGCTTCAAAACTGTCGCAGTGAAAACTGCAGCATTTAGCTAAGTGCGAGGGTAGATCCATAAGTTTCCGACCTCGCCGATAAAGAATATCGCCTTCACAAAACCCTTATCTGGTTTCATAACTTATCGGTTAAGTAAATAATTGCAGCTCTGTTCAGTTATTCAGATATAGTTGCATAAAGAAGGCTATGTGTAGAAGATTGTGACGTGTTCAAAATGGAGTTTTGAGCTGTTATTATGAAATTAAACAGCGATTGAACGGTGTATATGGGGAAGCATCTCCTTCATATTCTACCGTAAAAGAGTGGACCACATTTTTTCGAATGGGTCGAGAAAGCATTGGAGGTGCTCACTCCTGAAAACATCGCTCTTGTGTAAGGAGAAATTATGGAAGACCGGCGGTTCAAAGTTACAGAAAGTTTGGGTCTTTCTAAACAACAGTCCTTCGAATTATTCATAAACATTTAAACATGAAAATGGTTAGTGCAAGATGGTTAGGCTTCTTTCCTCAGTCCAAAAGCAGCAACGAGTCATCTGTTGTAAGGCATTTTGGAGCTCTGCCAAGACAACGAGAGAGAGAGAAGGTCTGCAAACTATTGTTACAGGAGATGAAACTATGGTCCTCTACTATGATCCCTTGTCCAAAAGAGAATCAATGGAGTGGCAGGCGTAAACCTGGCGAAGCACCGTCTATAAAGGCCAAGGTCACCCAGTAGACCAAGAAGATCACGGTCACAATCTTTTGGGACTGTGAAGGAATATTCTTCATTAACTTCAAAGAGAGGAACACCACAGTAAATGGGGAGTACTATGCTGGCCTACTGCACAGATTACGTGCTTCCATCAAAGAGAAAAGGCGAGGAAAGCTGAGTGGTGGTGTGCGCCTTCTTCACGACAACGCACCTGTGCACACAGCTCTTGTTGCAAAGGAGGCTGTGAAGAAATGTGGCTTCAAGGAGATCGACCATCCACCCTACAGCCCAGATCTAGCGCCCAGTGATTATTTCCTCTTCTCAAAATTCAAGATGGACCATCTAGGAAGGAAATTTAAATGTCATGAAGAAGACATGGATGCTGTTTATGCATCTCTATGGCCGGCGGATTCATTTGCGAACCTTTTCAGAGTTGTTCAACATTTCTTACGGTGCGGTATGACGTGCTGAAGTTTCATAAAGTCAGTGCCTGCTGGGTACCGAAGAACCTGACAGGTGGCTAGAAGGGCGAGCGAATAATGACGTGCTTGAATCACTTACGGCGTTATGCTGCTGAAGGGTATGCCGGACTGGTGATGAGTCTGGGTGTACCACTACACGCCTGAAACAAAACAGGCTTCAATGGAGTGGAAACATCTCGATTCTGTAGTAAAGAAGAAATTCTGGGTGATAGAACGTGCGAAATGTGACCATGTTCTGGGATATGCATAGTGGTCTGTTATTAGACTTTCTTACTCATACGCAAGGGACCACTATGAATGCTGCATCGTATGAAAGAAAATTGGTGAATTAGCGCCGTGCACTTCTGGCAAAAGCAACGCTGCAAATACCAGCTGCTTTTGCTCGCCATATTGCGGCTTCCGCCCGAATCGAAATCTTGAAATTTGGTTGGGAGGTGCTCCGGCACTCACCATACAGTTCGGACCTGGCTTCCTCGGACTTTCATCTGTTTGGCCCAATGAAGAAATTCCAATGAAGAAATGAGATCATCTGTGCGCAAATGACTATATTCCGAAAAGACGAGTTGTATGAGCAGGATATATTGAAACTAGTACTACGATGAGAGAAATGTGTTGAGAGACTTGGCTGCTTTGTGAAAAGTAGCTAAGGGATGTGGCTTTATTGTGTATGAATAAACCTTTTTTTAAAGGTAGTGCCTTACTTAATGGCCTACTCTGTACTAAACGCATAGCCTCTTGGAGTTTGATTCGCATACCGGCATAGCAGACTTGGAGGAAATTCACTCTCTCAAATGAAAATGGACTGTGGTACCAATCGAGGCGGCATGAGAGCAGATGAACATATGTAAACAATATATGGAGGTCTTACACCGGAAGGAGTATGAGAGGCAGGTTTAAATGCCAATGGTTAGGCTTTGAGGCCATAGGAAGCACCCTGGTCAAAAGTAGTCAGAATAGGATCTTGTGGGGAGACCTGCAGAAGGACTTTAGACATTTAAGACTTATGAGGGGATGGGTCAAGTTGAGTGTATATGTAAATAAGGCACATAATTCTGAATTTCAGTAGTGCAGAGCTGGTTCACCACTTGGACTGGCTCACCAAGTCAGTAAAATGAGAGGCATTCCTACCTTGTGTAGGAGACTTTTGCTTGGGCTTTCTTGTCATTTACGACTCGTGCAGATAGGTGAAGTCCTTTGCTACAAACCAACTGTCGAAAGCTGTGTGTAGTGACTTATGGATATTAGCTGTTGTAGAGAGTAGCCCCGCTCTATTTCCATGTCTTTATAGCAAGGAGAAAACAATTCTCAGTATTTGCATTGGTTTAGGTCAATCTTTTGGGACAACATGACAGTTATAAAAGGGTTAAGTTAAGAAAGAATAAAAATGTAATTAATACCGTTACACTAGGCTGGATAAAAAAAGAATGGCAACGCTGGCAGCACGCAGAGGTCGCGTCCTTGTTACTCATATGATTGTGTGAATCCATTACTGGAATGTCCGATTACCTTCAGTAGCGTGTGGCGACATAGTTCAGTTATTCAGTGACGTACTGTAGTGCCTTGCTCGAAGTGGTGCTCAACAGTATTATCAGGGACTACGTGAAGCAAGTGTGATGAGTGAAAGCGTTTCTTGCAGGCAATTTTTTGATTTATTTATGGACGCTCTTTAACAGTTAGACCTCAGCGTCCCATTAATCAGTGCGTGAAACAGCCGACAAATTTTGCTCAAAAGCCTCTTCTTTCAGGCTTGAGGTTTTTAACGTGCCGCAAATGTACGACACGGGACCTAATGCTTTACTTCTCTTCCGAAGAAAGCCATACTAAGGATTTCACGCCCGAAAAATCCATTGGTCCTAGCCGGGTTTGAATCTGCGATCTTGGGTTTGTAAAGCAAGTATGGTTACCAATACACCATCAGCACCGACTCTTTCAGGCAAGGATGCTGTTAAGGGGAAGGAAAAAATCTGCAATACTTCATTCCGGCACCTTGTTGCCTATATCGGGACGTATATTCCAAAATTTATAATTTATTATTTATTAAAATGATTTCATGATACATAATACATTTTCTAGATCCTAATCTATATAATAATAAATCAAAATAAGTCATAGAATCGAACAATTCTTTAAGTAATTTAATAATTTACATGCTACTGGGAACCAGTAGTTACCTTTAGCTGGTAACCAAATGACTTCTTCATAGCTTTTATAGCCGCATAAGCGCCTTAGCTTACCGCGACGACCGCTGCAACCTCTACCTACATCACTTGATATCATTATTAGAGGGAAGTATGTGATCAGTACACCGCATCCGCCGATCGCTTTTATCGCGGCTTACTAGATGGAAGATCGCCACCTCTCCACCAGGCAGCTTCCTCACGAGCGTGGATGGACTCCGTTCCAGACCTCCCTAAGTTAGAAACATTCCTAAGTAGGTACCGGGAATCGGGGAATCGAATCCGGGCCTCCCGACCCGCAGTTAGCAATGCTAACCACTAGATCAAGAAGGTGGAAAACCAGCTAACTACAAGAACTAAATTGACCGTCGGAAACCGAACGGAAAGGCTGCTGGTAACCTCACCCTAGCTATCTAAGAGAATTTAATTTCTATTTTACTTTTAGTTCCACATTCTGTATTCACTTCTTATTTAAGTCATTATTTCTCTTTAGGTTTTAATGTTTATGTGCTCTTAAACTTGCAATATCAATGCATGCTTTGAACTCTACTTTCCTAACGTATTTCACTTAATATATTGAACATCCACTTTAAGTATCTTGCTATTCTATCACTAACACTATTTGTATATATAATTCTTACTGGCTACTTTTCAATTTACTTTCATTGTTTATATAACTTATCTGGTATTTCATTACTATTTACCATAACCTACACACTCATCAAACACTTTTACTATCCGCTTTTAATTACCACCATTTCCTTCTTCTTGTGCCGCTTACCCGTGGCTCCTTCTTCCCCGTAATCCTTACCTCCCCTCAATCTTCCTTGATCTCCTCTTTTGTAGTATGTTGTTTACTATAATAACCATCATGTCTTCTTTATTCTTCATTAGCTGAATGGTTAAGTAGTTGTTGGTAATGTACTCAAGATATGTTTGTGATCGATTATCACTCCCTTCTTCTGTCTTTACTCTTCACTCGATCTTCTTTCCTCTTCTCCTTCCCTCACCTTCTTTCTCTCTAATTGTTATGCTGTTAGTTATTGTTTTGCAATTACTGATATAATTATCACCAACTTCTTCTTTTACTCCTCGCTCCTCTTTTCTCCTTCCTCACTTCTTTTTATTCTTCTCTGCCTTACTTTCTGCCCTCGTTTCTTTCTCTCCTTCCTCATGACTTGGTATTGTATTTGCTGAGTTTAGTATTTGTAGTCTGGCTGATCTTCTAATTTCATCTTTAGCTTGTACCGGTATCTCTTCCTGTTCCAACTTTTCTTCCCATGCAATTCTACTAATTTTTGAACCAGATTATCTAAATGCTTGTATAAAAATTTATATCTTATGATAAATGATAGTTATAGTTGTAAGCCACCTAAACTTCCCTTTCATCCTTGGTGTGTTGTAGACAATGTACACACTCCAAAAGGGCAGGTTCTGGGTTCCCTAGTTTATCGCAGTAGTGACAAATATCGTTAGATGATTTATTAATTTCGTTTCAGTAGGTTTTATATAATCCATGACCTGTTAAATAATATATTAATCCCTTAGTAGGGTTTATGTATTTTAATTTTAATCTCTCATTGATATTATTAAAGATATTATAGGTTGTTCTTCCCACTTCACACTGGTCCCAGATTCCAAGCTGACAGCCGCACAATTCAGTTCCTTGCTCCCCGGGATGTTGATCGCCGATGAACAGCGCGTGAATTCGCTGCAGAGATAGCGTATGCCACAAAACCCTACTCCATGTTCATATTCATGGGTTTCGCACAATTGCAGCGCGTTGATTACTCCATGTCATCACGGAGGCGCAACAATGGCACAGTTGTGCAATTTCATAGCACTTGCTGAACCGTTACTTTGAGCCTGGGTTTGTTCCTAAGTGCCATACTTGAAACTGTAATAAAATGAATGGGAAAATCGCGGCTCCCCTCGTCCAAAGGTAGTATGTTCTGAATATGGTGTGAAGTTGGTGATCATTGTGACGTATGTCATTCATGTAGTACCTGAATGGCAAAGGGTAACTGCTGCATACTATTGCAGTTTCTTGGAATACCACCTTCGTCTCGCACTAAGGAGAGAGCGGCGACTCTTGCCGGCAATGAAACCCCATCATCTTTGCAATGCAAGGTGTCACATGCCCAATGCTTTCACGTACCTCCTACGTCGATGGAACTGAAAGATACTGGAACATCCACCGTACTCACCCCATATGAACCCTCCACAAAAATAATAATAAAAAACCCTTCGAGGAAAGCATTTCGCCACATGAAACGCCATTATCAATGCTGAAGGGCGGTTACTTAATGCTATTACAGAGATAGATGCGCTAATGGACTACGGCGCCTTCCTTATGTATGGCAGAAGGTGGTAGACATGGCATATTTAAGGAATATACGTAGCTTTTATCATGTCATCTACATTGCTGGTAAATTACCTTTTTTATTCTTTCGTGACTTCACAGGTTTTGGGCTGTAACAAGCACATCCTACCGCTGACTGATGTCTGCGATGAACATTTTCTACTACGGTTAACCTACGCAGGCCGTTTCCATTCCTAAATTATTTTGCAAGAGAACTAAGGGTGCGAGTATAGCAATGAATATGTGATTTCTTCTAAGGATCAATCTTATAATTCTGATTGGCTATCAATCTCATGTAAAACACTGCAAGCTCATAGATTTTCTACCTCCCTCTTTCATGTAATGGTAAAATTCACTTTTTGCAGGTTTTATTTATGGCGTTATATTGAAACTACTATGTTTGCTTGTTTCTTATCACAGACGGTGCTTCATCTCGTAGGAGTGTATGAATTCATTCCAGAAAATTATGAAAAAGTGTTGCATAAAATATGTAGTGCAGGACCTCTTGAACACGTCATTTGTGTTGAAATAGCTAAGCTTATGTACGGCTATAATGGTGATGGTGGTAATGCGGTAAGTATTGTTTTCATGATATCATAAAGAGTGTTAAAATTTACTTTTGAAATTTAGTTGAGATTTTATTTTATTTTTGTTAATTTAAATGTATGTGTGTGTACTTTTTATTTTTTTTTTCTACTGGCCATTTATCATCACGTCACCACCCATTCTCAACAATTATGATATTAAAGTTCATATTGTCTTTTTAAAAGCTCCTGTAATTTTAATTTTTATCATTATATTCTTATAACTTTTTTGTTTGATTTTAAAGTAAAATTGTCTAAAATGGGTAGAGGTTTAATAAATGATTGCTAAGGTTTCCATGGCCACAGTTCATTGTAAAAACAGATCTTCCGGTAAGGGCCGCGTCTTGAGGCTTAACGTTTCGTCCTTCCTTTGACGATCTTCTTCTTGGGCTGTATGCACTATAAATTGGGTGCAAATAGGTATTTTAATCTCTATATGAATATGTTGGCCAACTGCCGATACATTGGGCCCGGCTTATGGGCTACAAAATTTACATACGTTTCAATTTACATTTTCACAATATTTTTTTTTTTTTGTTATTAGTCCATACAATAGTATCCCAAGCCCACTAGAGAGAACGACTTGTTATTTATTTTTAGGTGGTTTTAATAGTTCTTAAGTCGTTAGTACCTTGTAATGTTTTTATGTTATGTTGATAGAATTATAAAATTTATATGTTACATGTTACTTTGCTGTATACCTATTTTTTCCCCTTAGTGAACATTTGATATTTATTTACATTATTAATAACAAGACACTAACGCAGAATATTTACATTATTTACACTGTGTGCAGAGTTGACACTATTCATTTGAACATTTTTAAAACACTATCATTTTAACACTTGTAATTTTTCTGAAACAGATGCTGCAGTTAACGAAGAGCACTGGCCAAGACATTAGAATTAACGAATGGTGTTTAACTCTCGTTTTTGCTACATAGACACCATAGGTGGTGGACACTGATTATACATGAGATGAAATGATAAATTGGGAAATGCTTTATTTTTAAGGAAGGAATGTAGTTCCAAGTTTAAGTTTAGGATACCTCCCCGGCATTTGTCATTTATGAGGACTGAGGAAAACATGGAAAAACCTCAGTCAGGGAGGACGGTTCTGGCGAGATTCGAACCCCACACCTCCTGCTCACGAGTCCGCGACTTAAGGACCTCGACAACCCGAGGCGGTATCAAGACATTAGCCCAGGTCACACATCTATATAAATAAACAAAACTGAAAGCCGGTCGGGATTAATTTGATTTTGAATTTTATCATCTTAGTGCGAAAGATAGAAGCGCATAATTTTAACCGATATAATTCTTTATCGGTTCTGTTTGGCAAATTGGGGCTCCATAGAAGTTACGATCTAAATTTATTTTACTTGTTGTCAACAAAGGCAAGTCTTCACCATCGACGTTATGTCAAAGCCAGAATGCATTGTTGTTTAGTAAAATACGTCAGCTGACTTTTACTATCATTCATATCTATTTTCTAGGAATGCAACCATAAACTGTCAATGTAACGCCTCATCTCGCCTATGCCAAAGTTTATATTTTTGTCATGGTGGGGGGATTGCTGTGTCGTCAGCACATGTGAAACAATTTTATAAGGAATTTGTTCCTACTTTGTTCCTATTGGCTCTTCAGCAACCAATCATTGATTCGTTTTATTACAATCGATTGATAGATGGGGTTAACGGTCTGGCACTATCCTGATTCTTATTATTTTTCTCTTTATAAATTTCAACACTATCTCGTAAACCACTGCGGTAATTTCTCTCGAAGAATTTTACGCGACAAACTTGAAAATTTTACAAAACCGCCGCTTCTATGTCCAGGTTGAAACGGTCCTTACGGCCCACTCCCACTGAAATATAAATATAATATAATATAATATGTAAGTTGCAAACTTAATTAGCATAATAATTCATGTAGTCAACAAAAGGGAAAGCCTTTGGTGTTTTTCGGTTAGGTAGCTTAGAAAGGCAACAAGAGGGTCATAAAACTCCATTCAAAAGGAAGAAACCCTAGGGTCAAGTGTGAAGCCCATTTTTTAAAACAGCTGCCGTTGTAGGGTTAATAATCTGAAGAACTTTAAAATTCGTTTGGGGCTTTGACCACGACAGTTAAACTAGCCAATGCCAAAAAAATGTTTTAAACTTTCAAAAATAGCGAATGGCACGTGTGGCAGGCCAAATTTAACCAGCCAATGGTAAATGTATGTTTGAACTTTCAAACATAAATGCGAGCCTTTGTGACCCTCTTTGGCGTCGTTAAGCCAACGATTATTTGATTTGAGTTTAATATACAAGGAGGGTTTTGCTCCGCTGGGGCGAGCAGTTCTCAATTCTCAGACACAGTTATAAGATCTAAACGCGGCTAGATGCAAGCGTTTGCAGTACTCATTATAAGTTCGACGTTGCTGAGGCACGCAGTTCTCAGAATCAGCTAAGACACAGATAACAGGTTCTACTTCGGACGGGGGCACGCAGATCTGATATATTAGTTAGACAGTTTTTAATTCGACACTCAGCTGAGAAACAGTTATCATGCAGTCAGTTACGCAGTACCGATACATTAGTTAAGCATATTCCAGGTTCATGCGCAATTTCTGGGCCTTGCTTTAAAATTTAAAGCGGAGGAAACTCAGTCGGACCTCTCCATCCTATCCAGTGCCTTGGAAGATTGTCATCAAGATACGAGGACATGGGGCTTGTTGCTGTGCGAGGTCTCCCAGATCTGCCCTTGTGAACATCGAATACGGTACCATGAGCCTCAAATTTGTCTCGAATGCGTGCAATTGTTATTCGCGTTGGCGCTTCTGTTCTGTACACACGTCTCTATTGCCTTTGAACTCGGTTTTCCAATAACACTTCAAAATTGCTTTCCGCTGTTCAAACGATAATCTTGGCTCCATTTTGTTGTAGCAACACTGTCATAGCGTAATGTGAGTCACATCTGTTTACAGAACACCATACGATAACCTTGGCTTCATTTGTTCATTTTTGATTTACCTGTCACATAGCAACGCTATCATAATGTATGTGAGTCACATCTGTTTACAGAACATCATACTACATATTACTGTTGTTTTTCCGTTCAACTTTGAAATATATTGAATAGATATCCACTGTGAAAGTGCGTATACATTTTTGGCCCCCTAGGTATACACATAATACTTACATTGCTAATTAAATTGCACCGAATATGATTGGGCATATATATATGTATGTATCATATTTATATTTCAGCGGGGGTAGACCGTATGAACTGTACACTATCTTAAAATCTGGAAGTTTGTGGAAGCAGATGGAATTATAGTTTGAAACTAAAACAATCTAAACCGAAGCAGCGCAAATCTCACGGCCGTACTTTCCATTTGAAGCTCGTTACATTGGCTGGTACTACCCTGAGAGATCCGCCTTTTCGAAATTCGTAGTGCAATAAAGAATAAACCAATTTGTCTATACACGCAGAAACTATCTATCCATCCCCCCCCTCTGTATTTACTGTCTATCTAATTATCAGTAGTGTGCTAAAACATTTCTAGAATGTTAAAAGACGACCAGTTTTGTTATAAAGCGCTAAACCTAAAATGATTTATGAACGTCTTAGTCCGAATTCTTGTACAAACTGATAGCAGAAGTTAGCGACGGTGATAGGACTGGATGCCCGTAATGTTTACTAGTAAAATACAACGAAATGGAAGATCTCTGGACCGAGTCCCCGCTTTGATCTCCAATTCTTCCCATTTCATTTCTATTTAAAATTCTCCTTTGTGCTTTGTTTGATAACAAATATTTGTGATTATATTTTCCCTTATATTATATATTTGTCTTTATTTATATCCTTATATTGTAAGAAAACGGAGGAAAAAAACAATAAAAAGTGCAAATAGTGTGTAAATGTATATTAACTAGTGTATCATACCTATACTAATGACTTTTTGTTTATTAGTCTGCAGAAATAACTATTCCCCATGGGATGTCAACCCCTATGCTCGTCCATTATGGTCAAGAGATTGTCTCAGGTGAGTAATAATTGCATATTATTATGCAAATAAGCGAATAAGTCAAACCCTTACACTGTTCCCAAATTTACACATTTTGCATAAAAGAAACACCGATTTCTTAGCAGGAATGAAATATGAAAATATAAAAACTGATTATAGAATAAGAAATAAATAAAGCATTGCATCTCAAATTAGAAAAGACGTTAAAAGCAAATGAAAAAATGCACCTTTTAAAATTAATATATTTGAAACTGTTCACTATAGAAACACAAATTGTACAGTGTATTCTTTTTGAAGTTTTTGTAATGGTATACAACCAACATTTATTTACTTAACCGAAGGTTATTTTTTCATTATAACATATTTTAAAGATTGCATTCACTTTGAAATATTGATATATTCTGGTTTAAAAAAAAACAAATATCAGTTTTCAAAAACATTACTCAGTTTCAGAAACAGCTTAAAATTAAAACTTATAAAATTTATATCAGTGGGCGATGGAGAGTTGTTGACATACAAGACATGCACGACTTTTCTTAAGATGACACTTGCACTGTAGTTAACTGTTTAACACACTCCCGCTGCACGACCACACAGCATGCGTTTACTAGAGAAACAATGCCCGAGAGTAGTTGATTTGAACAAGCCCCATTTAAATTGGATTTATTTTCTCGTTTCCTGTTAAAGATATGAGTAATATAAAATGTTATTTTATTCCATATAAATAAAGGATCAACATTGGTTGCAAACATTTAAAGTGAATGCAAGATGAGGGAACAAATTCCTAAACCAGCCCTTGGTACGAAATAATATTTAATAAGAAGTCATTCAGGGCAAACCACTTATCACAGACTTTCCCTTAATATTAATTTTGTTTAAATATTTCGTAAACATTTCAAGGTTATTTATTTTGAAAGTTGTTTATTTTGAAACCTTCTCCAAATTAATACACCTCTTGCATAGAAACTATTCCATTTGTTGCATGAACATTTCTCTTTACTGTCTCTATGAGTTCAGAAAGTTTCTGTCAAATATAAGCATAGGAGTTTTGCTGTCCGATTTCACATGAACTAGCCCAAAATGTAAATATATAGAGAGAGATAGAGAGGAATAAAGTTATTCATATTGTCGAACTCAGAACGTGCACTTATCACTGAATATGATATTAAAATTGACAGGAAAGGTATGCATGTTTATTAATATTTGTTTCTATGAAAACATTGTAATTGAATTCTTAGAGAAGATAGCTGGAAGATGTTTGACTGGTACCAATAAATTCACACCCGCATTACCCCTTGGAGAATCTAACCATAATAGTTTATTTATTGTACTTTAGCTGGTCTATTGACTTCTGACATTGTCGGAAAATTAAGTGAAGAATATTTCAGGGCAGTAAACTATTCTTTGGATATTTGGAAAAAGGATACTCCATCATTCAATAAAACGTAACACAAATAGAAAAAAAATTTAAAACTGTTGTTGATATGTGTCAAAGTGAAATTGATAGACATTTTACAAATTACTGAATAGTGATTATTCATAAAAATGCTTGATATTAAATTGATCTACATTTATTACACATTTATTGCACCAATGTATTTTTAAAAATGTTTCCACGGCATGCATTTCACGTATACTATACTATATTATATTATACTATAATATACTATATTATACTATTCTATACTATACTATACCATACTATACCATGCTATACTGTACTATTTTTCAGGAGAGTTTGCTCAGTATGATCATGGAATAAAAAATATCATAACGTACGGTACTCTATACCCGCCGACTTACAACATCTCTATGATTACAGCGCCAATCATTATGTACTATACAGAGGCTGATGATGTCGCCAGTCCAATTGTAAGTAATTTGAAAGCAATGAAGTTTCAATATAAATGATAGGATAAAAAATGTGAAAATTAAAACAGGAATAACAAGTATAGAATTTTTTTTGGAAAAGCCTGACACAACTAAGATGTTCGTTTTATATATTTTTAAGCTAAAACTGAACAATTTTCATTTATAAACCCTTACTTAATGTGTATTTACTAAAAGAGAAGCAGAGCAAAATATATTATGGGTGTAAATGATCGAGGGATGGATGAAAGATTTCTTTCACCGCTGTTTATAGTTTATAATTTAGTTTATAGCTCGTTTATAGTTTCACAAGAACACCAAATATTACTCCGCTGCTTATGATAATTGTTGCTTTGTTATACTTTTTAAATGGTATTTTGCAAAGAAAACAAAATTGCCCAAAACCTTTGCCGATTACCGAATCCGTTTTGTTTTTCGATGAGGTAAACTTTTGTGTTATCTATGCCTGCAGCTTACAGACTAAATCCATTGGATTGGTTTGTTTAGTCCGGTGGAGGTTACTTCGATACTTCAGCCTTGCTCATGGCTGACAGTTTATGCCTATACTTCAAGGGGTGAAAGGGTAAGGGAGACACCGAGGGGCCACGAGCCGTGATTGCAGACGTATACAGGTCGCTAATATGTTTCCGGAGAGAATAGCCCCCACCCATAAGGAGCTCAACTCCTCAGAAGGTACGCTGTCTTAGCACATGCTGGCACAGAAACTTTTACAAAGCGCATGTCACAACCTGAGTCAACCCCTCGGTGACTAAATCTCTACACCTGTAGCTTATGCTAGTTACTTTTGTCATTTTTTAAAATGCGAATCTCCTCTTTTACCCTCCAATTATCCATTATAGTTATTCATGCATGGGTTTTACTGACATTGAATTGACCATATACACACATTAACCCTGCACTAAAACTTGAAGCGGTTTTGTATGGCCCCAAGGGGGGGACAAATTATGAAGCGGGTTTACTTGGCAATTTTTTTTTTTGTCCCAATAGGGGTTTATTTCGGTTGCGAATTGCAACTAATGTTGCCGTGTGTTTCTTCACAACTTGCTTGCGAATTTTGGATATAATTAAGGTCATTAATATCTTCAGGATGTCCTATTATTCACTTATTCTATGAAAAGAGTATTTCCACAACAAGGGAACATGAAGATGTGAAGAAACAAGTACCCATGCTCAAAATTAAAGGTTCCAAAATAGGAAAAATTTAATCAGAGAAGATTATTTGATACAAATAAATAAATAAATAAAGGGAAGAGAGAAAGAAAACATCTCATGGAATTTCCCTCGCAAAATCCAATACAATAAAGTAAACATTACCGCGTTTTCTTTGCTGTAAGATGGAAAAGAAATAATGACAACATTTCATCGTATTCCCATTGCAAAATCTGATACAACGGAAGGCAATATCATTGCATCTTTTACTGCAAGATGAAAAAGAAGCCATTCGTGCCACCTCAAATTAAGAAATGTCTCACTTATATAGTTCGGAATACATACAAAACATGTGTTAAAAGCATGAGCTTTTCCACTATCGTTATTTTATTTATGTGTTATATAAATAAAAGTTCCCCATTTCACTTCCCTGAATGTGATTAATATATACCCTACAAACTGAATATCAGTCGTACGATTTTTTTTTTTTTTTTTTTTTCGTGTTACGAGTGCTCGCCGAAACCCTTTTGTTCTCTCCATTTACCCTTACGGGCTGACAGTTCCTGATGCACCAGTTAGGCCTCCTTTCATCGATGGCAGCGGGGAAAAGTGAGCCTAATTCCAGGTAGTGTGACCTAAACTTATGAGATGGATAAAAACCATGTTGAGCATATCGGCCTGATAGCTCAATTGGTTAGAGCGTCGTTCTACTAGTAAGAATATTGTGGCCCAGGAACTAGATATTTTTTAATCTTCATAATTTGTCTACACTGTTCCAATATTATAAATGTTATTTTTATGTTAAAATTTATAATATCAAAACAATGCATAGGTTGCACATTTAGTTTTGGTTAGGTTGCCTACAATGTTATAATATAATAATGCTACTTTTTATGTTAAACTTATAGTGTTAAAACAACGTATAGATTGTAAATTTAGGTTAGATTAAGTTAGGTTAGTTTAAGTTTGAAAAGAAAATATTATGTGCAAAACTTATAATAGAGTTAAAAACGTATCCCTTTTCCCTTTTGATTATTTAGTTTACGTGTTATATTGCTACGTTACAGTCCTCATTTGATTTCGCATGTGATTAAAATTTTAACAAACATCCGAATTTGTTATTTTTGCCTACGATTGCTTGTTTCCGTGCGTTACGACTGTTCCATCCGCCTGCAATTGTTGCAATGACAGTATGACTTCTCCGCATGGATGCCACTTACCCGTACAGCTAGCTGCGTTCTGATGCTTCAGTCCCGAGCGGCAGCGGCAGAAGCATAATTCCAGGTAATGGTGGGTCATTATAAGCTTTCAACATTTTACGTTCGATGCCAGGGGGAGGGAATAGTCATGAAGCACAAAGTAAGCAACCGTACGCCAGAGAGAAGCTTTGTAGGGAACATGTAAATCATAAAGAGTGTGTACATACTCTTTCGTCAGTATATAAGTTTTCTTCCTGTATGGCATTGTGCGCAATAAACGAGTATGCTTTGCTCGCTCCTGGCTGCGAGAATTCTCGAGTCACCTCATTATCGAGAAGCCGTTCCTAAGAAATGAAATTCTTGTAGGAGGACAGCCCCTCTCGCGTAGAACGAAAGATAATAGAAACATTTGCAATGGCGCGTGATTTTGTTACTGTAAACTATAAAGTGACGTGATTGAAGACGGTAACACAGAATAATGGTATTTACTGTTAGAGAGTTTTTGCCCAGTCAGAGTGATACCTACGATAGCACTAGAAATGGAATATTTGCTTCAATTCGCGCCATTGAAAGTCATTGAGGGCGATTTTCTTCTTTTACACAACCTCTTAACGGATAGAAATGTTCAGAGACTGGGTTTAGGAAATACAAAATTGGATTTAGGTTCAGTTACAAAGTTTCGTTCTTTAGAGTTCCATTAAAATAATACTGGGTGAGCAATGCTTGACGCAGCTGCGGGACCGGCGTCCAGCGCTATGTCGAAGGAGGCGGGGAGTATATTTCCCCTCCGCTTCTTCAGTGTAATTTGAAATCTTGCGCAAGCAATACAAGAATTCTATTCCCCAAAGAGTATTCATTTATGATTCATACGTGCGTACAGAATCAGCGCGTGCTATAAGGAGATTATTTCAAGAGGAATTTCCGGATTCCATGGATTTAATCCCTTGCGATTTTTATCTCTCAGGGACATTAAAAGAGAAAGTGTACAAAACAAATCCACGCACTTTAGATGAACTTAAAACTAACATTCGTCAAGAAATTGCTGTCATTTCTCAAAAGGAACTGCAGAGTGCAATGAGTAATTTCCTAAGCAGGTGTCAGAAATGCTTGAACAACAAAGGTAGGTAGTTCCAGCATCTCCTTGCCTAATATACGTGAGTAATTTACTTTTCTTTTTAAGTGTTTATGTTAGAAATAACTTACGCGACAAACCGTACTACTGCGGACTTCCTGTCACCCAGACCGCTGACACAGCAGCGAGCCCCGCCGCATGCTCGAAAGCGGTTGCGGTTCACCCCGTATTATTATTTGCGGACCTAGTAGAATTTGTTAAAAAATAATTATGATTGTTTTTAACTGTTACTAAATAAAAGGTGCGTGATATTTTCAGATAACATTGAATGATCATTTTCAGATGCTCTAATTTTAGGCATTATACAGAATGGCGCAAAAGTAACTACACATTTAATGAACTAGAAAACACACGATTTCACTTCTTTGTATGTTATGTTCAAAAGACTTTACTTCTTCATTTGTTTATAAATGTACCGTACATATGTTTCTAAGTAAGTAATATTGTCAGCTGGAAGAGCAGGGAACAGGAAATGAATGTCAGTAACAATTGAAAGAGTTAACGAAAGAGGAAAGGATTTTTTCTATAAAGATCGGTTACCAATGAGGTTTAAGTCTGTGCTAAGGGAATGGAGAGAACATTTCCAGTCAGATTCACCATCACGCAAAACTATTTACCATATAATTCACAAATTTGAAATTGAAGGTTCTGTTTTAATGCACATGATAGTGGGCGACCTAGGACAGCATGTGAGGAAAATAAACTCAATGCTAGTTTGGTTGTCATGACTAGTCCAAAGAAGTCCACAAGACGATTAGCGGTAGAATTTCCAACAATGTCACATCGATCAATCCAATGGATATTGCAGCAGCAGAATTTCCACGTCTGACACTTGGTTTGCTAGAAAATAATCCAGACAATAGGCTCCACTTTTATGAGATTGTACTCCATTGATATCAACATGGCCCAATATCTTTCACAATATTGTGTGGTCGGATGATGCCAAGTATACGTTATCGGGACATGTAAACCAACATGACTGCATTTATTAGCACACGGAAAACCATCTTGTTGTTTAGGAACAAGCACTAAATCAACCCAGCGTAAATGTGGGGGTGTAATATCGGGACGTGGTGTACTTGGGCTGCGCTTTATTGACGGAAATCTCGATGGTAACAACTACTTGACTGTACTTCAAGAGGTTACACTAGGAATCATCGTGCATTTGGACAACTTTGATTAACCGTACTTCCAGCACGATGGAGCTCCTGTCCATTATGCTACAGTTGTTCGGATAACGCTTTCAATAGAAGAGTGCTTGGACATCGTGCTGCAATTTAATTTCCACCAAGATTTTATTATCTTACCCCCAATGGGTTTGTTCCTTTGGGACATGGTTAAAGACGAAATCTATGGAAGGAAATCACAAACTGGTAAAGAGCTTGGGTCTTTACATTGAGGGCGCCTTTCAAAATCTGAACTGCAACACTCATCTGTGTTTACATGTGCGTCAAAGTGTTCCAGGTAGACTCCAACGGGCAGAAGGCTTGAACATAAAACGAAATGAAATTCATTGCTAACTGATATTCAGTAAGTGTGTAGTTAGTTTTACGCTACCCTGTATATTCATTGTTCTTCAAAAGAGTAATTTAGATCTAAAATTAGCTGACTGCCGCTTGGCTTTGTTAGCGTTTGATAGTGCACCACTTCCGCATAAAATACTTGCCAGTTTATTGCATAAGTAGAATATGGAAGAATTGCTGTAAACGATAGTACTTGGAGGTATTGGATTTGAGTTATTCTATAAATACTGCATAATATTCATAGAAAAAGAATTGTCCAGCAACGAGGCATGGATTTAAATTAATTATCCAATGAAAATGCCAAATGTATTTCCTATGTGAGAAAATAATACTGCAATGTTTATGCATACCTCCAGTATTTATGACAGAACAACAATACTCTGCTACAGATAACTCTAAATATAAATCCCTGTATCTGCTTTCCTTCAGAATTTCAATACATGATCCATGTGCTCTTTTGTTGCAGCAAGGAAATTGTTTCCCTGTTGTGATCATAGTTTTCTGGTGAATTTCTTTTCATAAAACCTTATCATTATATAACTTCTCGTAGCAAAATAAGATCATAGATAATGTGAATCAAAGTTTTTCGTACACAGCTGAGATCTTTCCTGGTTTTCAGTACTCATTTTTCTTAGCGTAAAGTCTCACCTTAAACTTCCATTAATGTCGTGTCACCTTATAAGATTTCTCGTTACGGAAAACTGGCGCAAGTCAGAAAGGAGATCACGTGATTTTGTCGTTTACGGTAACTCAAAGTAGGCTGGGCAAAAACTCTCTACAAGTCTCACAAAGGCGTTTGACTGCCTTTAATGACACATTTAATGAGCACATAATATTTCGGCGTTTTATGACTATTTTAGGAGGACACGTTATAAAAATATTTTGTATATTCTAATCATGTATCCTGATAATGCATGAAGATATTGTATAAAAATGAACTACGAAGGTACGTCCATAAACTGTTTGCTGTGTTTATATGTTCAGATATAGTTGCATAAAGAAGGTTATGTGTAGAACATTGTGACATGTTCAAAATGGACTTTCGAGCTGTTATTAAGTTCTTCAATAAAAAAGGACTTACTCCAAATGAAATTAAACAGCGATTGTACGGAGTATATGGGGAAGCATCCCCTCATATTCTACCGTAAAAGAATGGGCCAAACTTTTTCGAATGGTTTGAGAAAGCATTGAAGACTAAGAGCGTTCAGATCGGACCTTGGAGGTGTTCCCTCCTGGAAACATCGCTCTTGTGGAAGCAGAAATTATGCAAGACCGGCAGCTCAAAAAGTTACAGAAATAGCAGCAAGGTTGGGCCTTTCTAAAACAACAGTCCTTCTAATTATTCATGAACATTTAAATATCAATAAGGTTAGTGCAAGATGGATGCCTAAATTTCTTTCCTCAGTCCAAAAGCAGCAGCGAGTCATCAGTTGTCAGGCATTTTTGGAGCTCTGCTGTGGCAACGAGAGAGAAGTTCTGTAAACCATTGTTACAGGACATGAAACTATGTTCCTCTACTATGATACCTTGTTCAAAAGAGAATCCATGGAGTTGCATAAACGTGGTGAAGTACCGCCTCTAAAGACCAAGGCCACTCTGTCAACCTATTGCACAGACTACGTGTTTCCATCAAAGAGAAAAGGCGAGGAAAGCTGAGTGTTGGTGTGCGCCTTCTTCACGACAATGCGCCTTAGCACACAGCTCTTGTTGGAAAGGAAGCTGTGAAGAAATGTGGCTTCAAGGAGATGGACCATCCACCCTATAGCCCAGATCTAGCTCCCAGCGACTAATTCCTCTTCTCAAAACTCAAGAAGGACCTTCAAGTAAGGAAATTTAAGTGTGACAAAGAAGTGATAGAGTCTGTTTATGCCCATTTTGCAGACAGGACTCCCGACTATTTTTTGCGGGTGGGGTTGAAATGTTAATTCAAATATTTGAGAAGTTTATTGTAATAAAGGGTAACTATATTGAAAAGTGAAATATAGTTTTTGTCTTTATCATACCTAGAAAATCTTATGTACCTACCCTCATAAATTTGGTATAATTATTACTAACAATTGGATATTCTGTTATAGGATATACGTCGTCTGTACGAGGAGTTACCAAATGCAGTGGGAATGTTTAAGGTACAGCAAGAAAACTTCACCCATGCGGATTTCGTCATGCACCCAAATGTGACCAAACTTGTGTATAATAGCGTTATGCAGTTCATGGAGAAATATGACGCAATGAATCAATAAAACAGAGGCGTGATGATAAAGTCTCATTGCAGCGCTGTGTTATAATATGGCAATATCTCTGAACTTTTTTTTTAAAAAATGGCCTGTTTTAGTGATGCAATGCTACGTCGTTTATGTGCTACCCTATGGGTCGGTTTCATCAACAGATGTCAAAAGTTAACTTGCCGTTAGACTTCTTTAACATTCAAATTAACAAAAATCCTGTTTCATCAACCAATGTTAATTTTAACATGTTAAACTTCGCGTTAAGTTAACATTACCTTTCTCTTATGTTAAAATCTTAACAATGCTAACGTTCGAAAATGGAGGCCATAAACACAGTTGTAAATGTCAAAATTCTATATTTGGACATATTAAAGTCATTCATAACAGGAAAGAGGTATAAGATATAGTTACTTAGACATTTTTACGCAAAAGAGCAATTTTTACAAAGGTACAGAATGTGGGGAAAAAAAAAAAAAAAAAAAAAAAAAAAAAGGATTGTAGATGAAATACGAGAGAGGTTAGAATACCTTTGTGCTTTGCTCCTTTTAATATTCCTTGCATCGTCGCAAGTTTAAATTATTCTATGCAAACAAAAGTATATCGGAGTGAGTTCAGTAGTCTTTCGGTTATGACTCTACATTCTTTATCCGTGCAGTTTGCAATACTCGGAAACTTTAACAAGATGTTAACTAACATTACATTGCAATAGTTTGGTGGAACGCTGGATTCTTATCATATTATTAAAATATTAACACAGTGTTAACAAACAAATTTTAGTGCATTTTTAACATCTGTTGTTGAAACCTGTCCTAAAATTACAAATGTTGATTGTGAAGGAAATATAAAATTAAAAAATATGGCATAAGATCGTCATAAGCTTTCAAATTCTTTTATTCTCAACTATTGTCGCAAGCCATCAAAACCCTTTGATTTATATCTCCAAACTTATAAATGTAAACGTATATTTAAAAACTGTAAATCTTATTGTTAATATAGCATAAAGTAATTACTCTTTTTTTTTCTGAGACAAACAACGCCAATTTATAATAAAATGTTCTATTCAAACCAATTTGTTTTGAGTGTTTTAGCATGTCAAAGACACTACATTGGCAATACATTCCATTTCCTCTTTTTAAATTAAAATAAAATATCGCATTTAGCAATGAAGGTATTTATGATAGTCTTATAATTACTTTGAATATGTAGTGGAAATATTTTAAGTCTTTATACAGAGCCTTAACATGTACAGGATATTTCAGAACTCAACCGGCCAAATTTTAAGAATTGTAGAGCAATCAAAGAAATAAATTTTGAGATAGAGAACTTGTTATCCGCGGGCTCAAAATTCGAAGAAAATATGTAATTTATGGCTCGGGTGATATCAACGACACGTCCAATAAAACGAACTAGGCCTCAGATTTATTATACAAAATTTTCGTTTATACCCCCTTGGTGGAGAAATCTTGGATTCATAGTCAGTGGTTATTAATTTTCAATGATATAGGCTTCGCTTTTTTGCTAACAATTTATCTCTGGGAAAGGTATGTACGCATTGATAACGCCAAAAAAACATTTGTGACTATGCAAGCTAATCATACGGAAATTCCTTGTTGTCTGTTTAGCTCAGTTGGCAAAGTATGAGCGAATGGGTTTTATATCAGCAAACACCACAATTAAATTTACACATTAACTTTTACAAATTTTACAACTTATCTAGGAGTGCTTATTTTTCTCCCCTTTAGGACCTTACACTTAGCACCCTGGTTGTATGTGTAATAGATTCTACTTTCCACTTACTACAATATTAACCCATAAATGTCCTCTTCCTTGATTAATCCCTTTCTTCCATCACTTTTTGCTTTTCTTTCCTACCCAGTTACCCAATTTTTCTCAAAAACTTCTTACTCCCATCTCAAAAAAAAAAAAAAAAAAATTAATATGTCAAAATTGCTCTCAGTAAACCATCTCATTTTCTCAGTCATACATCTCTGCATGTTTTTTGTTTCTGGGCATTCAATTATACACTGTAAACCCTTATCTCACCTGTTAAGTAGATAATAGGTGGTTCGACTCCCGTAACTTGCTTATTTTTATTATTTTTTTATTTTAATTTTCTTACAATTCCCCTAATTTTAATTTTTTCATTTTAGGTCGAAAACACATATAGTCTTATTTACTCAGTCACATTACATACAATAGTTTGTGACATGGAAATGTATTGATATGAATAATGCTACAGCGTTATGCTCATTTTTCATTTCCAAAATAGGTAAACAAGAGAGAGAGAGAGAGAGAGAGAGAGAGAGAGAGCGAGAGAGAGAGATCCTAGTATCCAGCAGGATAGCCAAATTAACAAGAAACTTCAATACCATTTCAATAAAAGTGTTGAAAATACTGCGAAACAGTTTCAGCGGACATATTTTGCGAACGCGATCTATTTCATTACTTCGTGCGCTAGCCTAGTATGAGCTGTGAGCATCCACACGTCCACACGGAACATTTTCGATACCTTCAAGCGGGTCGTTAAAGTTCCAGTACAGTAAACCATGAATAACGACTATTCTTTTCAGAGTTCGTTGACATGCATTCAGTGTATGGTGAAGCTCGCTGCCCAGCTGTACGGGAAAGGATATCCAGATAGATGACATTCTCGTTGAGCAGCTTTCAGTGTGTCCATCGGTGTCTACGAGAACTGGACCCTGTCAGTTCATAGACTGGTTGCAGGTGCAAATCGAACCCGACGCACTCCAGGCTTCGAACAAGAACTTCTCGACAGACTGCAGGCTCATCCAATAACCGTATTTGTAAAATCGCACCGGCGATGGATACAGCAGCAGTTGTGTTTGGCGAGTTCCTACAGGAGGAACGGGCCTACCCATTTCATCTTCTGAAGACGCAGACTTTGGAACCAACGGGCTTCGGTCCCCTGTTACAGTTTCGTAACTGGGCATTAGATCATCATGGTGAAAAGCCACACTCAAGTGTTGTTCACCGACGAAGTCACTTTCACCAGAGATGGACATGTGCTCAACACATGGATTGCGAAAATTCACATGACCTTGTCGAGATATGTAGTCAGCACAGGTTCAGTGTGAACATGTGGGCTAGTATAATTGGTGGCCATTTATTTGGCCCGCAATTTCTTCATTTGCGGTTAAAAGGATAAGTGTACCTTTAGTTTTTGATTAATGTATTGCATTGAGGGACGCACCTCATTTTGATAGGAACGTTCGACAGCATCTGGACGTTTTCCCTGACCGTTGGATCGGAAGAGGAGGACCAGTAGCCTGGCCACCGCGCTCCCCTGACATCACCCCATAGATTTCTTTTTATGGGGACACCTCAGGTGTCTCGCTTTCGAAACACCGTTGCCTCTGACGAAGAATTAATAGCTGGTCAGGATATTGGCTGCCGATGACGAAATCAGGATTTGAAAGAGTACAGAACTAATTTATGAACCGATGTTATCCGTGCAGGCGGACCCCATTTTCTACAATTCGTATAATTGTTTTCTAAATGGCGCTCAAACTCAGAAAACAAGATAAAATGTAAAATTCTTCATGAAAGCAGATTTTCATCGTGATATTTGGTTTTTCACACTTTTTAGCAGTGTAAAATTGAAAGTGCCTTTCTATTATTATAATTTTTTTATTTTTTAAAATGTTGCTCAACCTAAAAGCAAAGCTTGTCGTGTTATTGCATCTTCATATCTGGTATTTCTATCTTTTACCCTTTCAGTAGCGTGTACATGGTTTTCATAAATTGTAAGTATCCATTTTGTTTCAATGCTCCTTTCAAACATTTGCAAGTCCACTACATATCTCTTAAAAGTATTAAATTAATAATCATAAGCAGTGGAAACCAACATCCGGTCTTTTGCAGTAATGCAAACAAACAATTAAAATAAAAATGTAATACACTGGTCAAGATTCGAATCCCTGTCGTTAATTTCGTGATTATTTCCTAGCAATTTTATGATAACCCCTTGCCCACATTGATCATAAAACTAAGTGGAAGGCAAATCAGTGACGTGCAACCCCATATTGGATTTTACTCATTACAAGGAACTTTGAGCCCACAGACCACAGTTTCCCTATCTCAAAAGTATTGCTTGTTATTTCTGCTCACCTCATTGAATCTGTGAGGCCGAATTCTGAAACACCTCACATAATTTTTATAAACTCACAAGAATTAGGCCTAAGTAGTATATATTCCGTTTCCGGTGATTAAATTAATTGAAACGATTAAATTGATTATGCAAATGATATCAAAAAAGTGGGGGGTGGGCGTTGTGGTGGGGAGCGATGGTGGTGTGGAGCGATGGTGGTGGGGAGTGATGGTGGGGATGATGCTGGATGGGGGGGTTGATGGGGGGTGGGGGGTGATTGATATCAAAATTTTCAATTTAAATAGTTGATCTAGCATTCAATTTAAATCACCGAAAAGGGGGGTGTATGACATCAATTACCATATACAATTAATGTATTGCGTGGATACGCAAAAATGATATCGTAATTAAAACAGAGCCCTTCCGCCACTGGGTTTCCAGTTCCCCACTGACACGCTCGCACCTGAGTGTTTCACAATAGCCGCCACCCTCTCCTTTGTTAACACCCCGCGCGAAGAGAGTTCTACCGGCCGCTCGGACCTCACTCTTAAACTATGTTGTTCTTTCTCTTACGTAGCGAAAACCCCGACACCTGCATGAGCATTGTCAGTAAAAGGAGCAAAGATTTTCTTGCTTATAAATTCATTTGTATATTTTAACAAACCTTCGGACATCGCTTGTCCCTTCACGTATGGCTTTAAAAGAATTCTGGTCCTGAAAAGTCATTGTTATAAGAGAAGAAAAAGGCTATACACCTGTATATGTTCCTTACGTAGCGAAAACCCCGACACCTGCATTTCTAAAAGTAAGCAGCTATATTTCTTTGAACAAACCCCCGGTCACGTATGATTTTAAAAGAATTTTCAGTGCTGGTCCAGTTCTTTTCTTAACTATGCTAAACCCCTTTGTAACTAAAAATATAACGGTGTTCTTTTGAAAATCCTTCCACCTGCATTTCTAAAAGTGAGCATTGTCACTATAAGGAATCAAGGTTCCTAATAAATACATTTGTATACTTTGAACAAACCCCCGGTCACGTATGCTTTTAAAAGAATTTTTCAGTGCTGGCCCGGTTCTTTTCTTAACTATGTTTGTAGTACTACCCCCTTTGTAACTAAAATATACAAGGTATTCTTTTTTTTGTATTTTCTTTTGAAGCCATTTTATGTGGCGAAAAACCGTCACCTGTATTTTCTCTCTCTTTCGTAGCAAAATGAATGCCTTCCCCCCGCCAAAACCTTTTTGTACGGTGATTGGTTGAAGGGTTACGCATGCGCAGTAGAAACCCCCGTGAACGTGATTGGTTGAAGGGTTACGCATGTGCAGTAGAAATCCAATTCTCATTGGCTGGGGCGTGGTCTTAGGACTGGAGTGTTATGTATAAAAGTCCTGTCGCGACGAAAGGCAGTTATATCTCGTGGCAATCATGCCTACCATTAACAAGCTTAGCAAGGTCGTCAACAGCAGAGGCAAATCTTCTATTTGGAATATGGATGGCTGTGTTCATCCCTCCACCAGCACGGGTGACCGGCCTTCTACTGGCGCGGAAACTTCTAGAAATAATGGTCCTTCTACTGGACACTCCGGTGATCATCCTTCTACAAGCATTACTCTCAAGAGAGCACGTGGTGAGTGAAGTCTAGTTGAAGGCTTCACGTCAATGTTAGACCAGTTCGTCAACAAAGGTGATAAGTCTTCTGCCCGTGATCATCCTTCTACCAGCATTGCTCTCAAGAGAGCACGCTATGGGAGCGAACTCACTCTCAAGAGAGCACGTGGTGAGCGGAGAGTAGTTGACGATTCCTCATCCGGTGGGGGTGCATCTTCTGGTGAAACTTCTATTGGCGAACCATCTTCTGCTGATCATCCTGCTGCCAATCAGGCCTCTACCGGAAACTCCTCGTCCGGTGGGGGTGCATCTTCTGGTGAAACTTCTATTAGTAAACCATCTTCTGCTGATCATCCTGCTGCCAATAAGGTCTCTACCGGAAACTCCTCATCCGGTGGGGGTGCATCTTCTGGTGACGCTTCTATTGGTGAACCATCTTCTGCTGCTGCCAGCATTGAGCCACAGGCAAGTGCAACCTTGCAACCAACTTTCGAAATTATTAACCATAGCCAGAGGGCAATTAAAAAAATTTATTCTGGGTATGCTGAAACTGAAATTATGGTGAGTTCGATGCCTAAAGATACAGATCCTAACCAATGGGTTTCCAAGGTGTTTCATGATTATTTAGCTTTTGTTGATGACAATCTACTAAAAAATCAGCCAGGGTTCATAGGAATAACCATTCATGATACCAAAAATCCTGCTAGGCCATTTAACATGAGTGTTCGTAGGTTTGATCAGGTGAATCCCGAAGCCATATTGAAATCAATGGAGAAAATAATGCAAAGTAACAAAGAATTTTTGTTGGGAGGGGCGATCAAAATTTCGTGTATTTGGACAAATGAAATATCAGGTTCATGCTACAAACGCTGCGATGACTGTAGTAAAAACAGAGGAATTATAGAAATTAAAAACAAAGACAATCTTTGTCTACCTAGAGCCATCGCAGTGTGCAAAGCCAAAATTGACGGGGATACTCATTATGGTTCTATTAAGCGTTATGATCATCTGCAAAAACAAAAGGCTGTAGAATTGTGTGAACAAATAGGCAAAACCGATGGCCCGTTTACACTTGACGACGTGAAACTCTTTGAGGTGGTACTAAAGGAGTATTCCATCACTGTTTTTGGCGGCCATAATGGTAAAAATGTCCTTTAAAAGTCGGAAATTAACACCGATAAACATATCGATGTAATCTTCCACGACAGCCATTTTAACGCAATTGTAAACCTACATGGGGCATTCAAGTGTAAGTGGTATTGCCGACATTGTAATTTTCCCTTACTTAATAAAAAAGAAACCCACCGGTGTGACCTAAACTGTGTCAAGTATCGACAGAGGTGTCCAACTTCATTTGATAGCTATGTGAAATGCGACTCATGTCATCGCGATTTCAATGGGCAGACATGTTTTAATAATCATTTGATTAAGGGGAAATATTACCCTAAAACCATGTCAGTGTGTGACGTAGAAAAAGTATGCCCGTTGTGTAACAAACTTGTGAATATGAGGCTTAGGAAAACTCCTCACCAGTGCGGTGAAATTTATTGTGGTACTTGTAAGATCCACGTGAATGCTAACCACCAGTGCTACATTCAGCCGTACAATTCACCAAATTTGCGAAAGAATTTCGTGTTCATGTTCATAGATTTCGAGTGTACTCAGAACACTCTTTATTCCACAGGTGTGTTTGAACATATTCCTAATCTATGTATAATGATTAAAACCTGCGGCCTGTGTGTAGACAAGTCTCATAAGATGTCCTATTGTACACAGTGTGGTATTAAAGAATGGGTATTTGACAAGGAGCCTGTGAAAGAATTGTTTGACCACATCACACAGCCTGGGTTCGAATCCCGAGACATTGTCGTCATAGCACACAACTTGACGTCGTATGATGGGCAGTTTCTGTTAAAACACATGGTGGGCAGCCTAAATTGGGACCCCGAGCTCATTAAGAATGGAAGTAAAATTTACAGAATGAAGTATAAGAGTGTGACTTTTCTAGACTCTTTGAATTTCATTCCTATGCCACTGTCTCGCTTTTCAAAGACATTTCAACTCCCTGAATGTAAAGGTTATTTTCCTTACCTGTTCAACACCAAGGAAAACGAAAAGTATGTTGGTCCTGTACCTGAGCAAAAATATTACTGCCCAGATGGCATGAGTGTTGATGTCCGCAAGACTTTCGAGCAGTGGCATAATGAAAAGGTGTCCTCAAACTATGTCTTTGACATGAAAAAAGAAACGGTGGCTTACTGTAAAACTGACGTTTATCTCTTGAGTCAGGGTGTTTCCAAATTTAGGAAGCAATTTACTGACTAGAACGGCATTGACCCGTTTAGAGAATGTGTCACCATAGCTCAGGCATGTATGAATGTTTATAGGAAACGGTTCATGCCAAGTAATAAATTTCCACTTATTCCAGGAGGAGGATACCGCTTAGCTGATAAACAATCGCGGGTAGCGTGTATCTGGTTGTCTTGGTTGGAACAGCAGCAATCAACCATCATACAGCATGCTTATCGGTGCCGGGAAATTAAAGTTTTAGGGCATAAAGTGGACGGGTACAAAGAAGATGGGAAATGCATCTATTTCTTTCATGGATGCTTCTACCACGGTTGCATACGTTGTTACCCGAATAGGAATTCAAGGTTATACAACACGGGTAACCAGACCATGAGTTCCAGATATGAGGACACCGTGAAGGTCACGAAGATGATGAGAGATGCTGGCTACAACGTGACCGAGATGTGGGAGTGTGAGTTTAATGGCTTGATTAAGGCCGATGGGGTTTTGGCAGAATTTGTCAAAAGTTTTCCCTATCCCGAGCCTCTCAACCCACGAGATGCCTTCTTTGGTGGACGTACAAATTGTACGAAAACCTACTGCGAGGCCTCTGGAGATATGAAAATGTTTTACTACGATGTGTGCAGTTTGTACCCGTTCGTAAACAAGACCAAGGCTTACCCTGTTGGACACCCAAAGATTCATGTGGATAATTTACCAAATTTGCAAGATGTTGAGGGTGGCATTTTAAAGTATAAAATTCTTCCCCCGGAAAGACTATACCACCCCGTCCTGCCATCGCGCATTAACGGTAAACTTATGTTTCCGCTATGTCGCAAATGTGCAGAGATGGAGAATCAGACAGAGTGCACGCATTCAGAGGACGAAAGATGTATGACAGGTACCTGGGTAGTGGACGAGATTAAAGTCGCATTAGAGGAAGGTTATAGGGTGATTCATGTATATGAAATATGGGAGTATGACATGGTACGCTATAACCCCTCCACTGGAGAATAGGGTCTTTTTCAGGACTATGTGAATCAGTTCCTGAAAATTAAAACCGAAGCCTCCGGTTGGCCCAAAGACTGCGACACTCCTGCCATGAGAAATGAGTATATCGCACGATTTTTGGAAAAAGAAGGCGTAGCACTGGACAAAGACGCTATTGAAACCAATCCTGGAAGGCGCGAGTAGGCTAAACTGATGTTAAACTCCTTTTGGGGGAAATATGGCCAAAGAGATAACTTGTCCACGTGCGAGCTTGTGAAAGATTATTCGAGGCTCACAGACCTACTTAACGACCCAGGAGTAGAGGTACAGTCTTACCTGGTCGCTACAGAAGAGGTGATGTACGTGGTATGGAAACATTGCGATCAGAACCCTAAATTGAATTGCACCACTAACACAGTCATAGCTGCATATACAACTGCCCATGCAAGAATCGAGCTCTGTTCCTATCTTAGGAGATCGGGTGAGCGCGTGTGTTATTTCGACACAGATTCTGTTATAGCCACGTACAGACCGGGGGGATGGATGCCTCCAACGGGCCCATTTTTAGGGTGTATGACAGATGAAATAGAAAAGTACGGAGATGGCGCGTATATTTGCAGATTTGCATCTACAGGTCCAAAAAGTTACACCATAGAGGTTAAGTGTGGGGATAAGACGCACTCTGTCTGTAAAATTAAAGGCATCACCCTCAACTCGGGGAATTTGGAAAATGTAAACTCCGACGTTATCAGGAACACCGTTCTGAGGGATAATTCAATGTCGGTAGTACTTGAAGGCACACAGATTTCTAGGAAATTTCTAGGAACTATGGTAACTGAGTCTTCAGTAAAAACCTATAGGATGGTGGTCAACAAACGTGTGCGGAGTGAAAACTTTGACTCCTACCTGTACGGGTATAAAAGAAGGCGTGTCTAAATGAGAGCACATCAGTCGCCCACAATGTCTACTAACCAACACTTTAAATTTAATTTCCCATGCACCATGCTAATGGCAGGTCCTTCGCGATGCGGTAAGTCTACATTTGTGAAAAATTTAATTAGTAATGCAGGCCGGATGTTTGACAATCCCATGAGAAAAGTGTTGTGGTGTCATCCGTCAGAATATTCTCCTAAACCAAGCCCGTTCTTCGCAGCCCATGCAGGTATACCAGATTTGGAGACTGTTAACGAGGGAGATTTAGTTATTTTGGATGATTTAATGTACGAAGCCGACGGGGAAAACGTGTCAAATTTTTTCACTAGAGATTCACATCACAAACGCTTTGGGATTATTTACATATTACAAAATGTGTTTCCACAAGGAAAGAAATTTCGAACTATATCTCTAAATGCAAACTACATTGTCGTGTTTAAAAACAATAGATACAAAATGCAAATTGATAGGCTTTGTCAACAGATCGAGCCAAAGAACTCTAGATTTCTTTTAGAGGCGTTTGAAAAGGCCACTGAAAACCCTCACGGCTATCTAGTGTTGGATTGTACTCAGTACACGCCAAATCAATACAGGTATCGAACCGGTGTCCTACCAGGAGAAACGCCTTCTTATTTTATACCCAATTGTTGACCACTTTTCTGAAGGTTTTATTTGAGTGCTTCCCAGAGAGTTTAAATAAACGAGCAACGATCACACTTCAGTCATTTTATCACAGACACAGGCAGGATGAGCATTGCCAGACTGAGTAGCCCCCTGATTGCAAGGCAACACGCAAATTTGACAGTTTTAGCCAAGGCTAAGCCCATTTTGCGACAAAAACTGTTGAAAAGTGCTAACCCAGAGCTGATAAAAGCCATTTCCGAGTGTGTACTCAACGTGTGCAGAGATCATGTCAGTTTACCTATAAATTGTTTGAAGCGCTTAAAGAAGCATAAAGCTAGCTGGAGAAAATTAATTAACAAACGACTTTCCTTAACGGAAAAGAAAAAGATTCTTGTACAGAGAGGCGGTTTTTTACCTGCTTTTCTACTCCCGATATTGGCTTCACTCGGTAGTGCGCTCGTGTCAAATTTGAGTTAAATGAAGTACGGTAAGCAAATTATACTAACTTCACAGCCAAAAGCTGCCGAAAAGCTTCACCTCGTGGACAAATCACTTAACCAACTCATCAGAGAAATGAATAAATTACAGCGTACACATTTGGCACCCCCTGAAAAATGGCAGTTGATAAAATATAAGTTGGGGAACTATCTCGATCTTATGTCACAAGTGAGGGAACCATACCTTGAGTCCAATGACATCGAGGTAAAGGAGGAAGAGAAGCCAGCAAAGACGAAAGTAGATAAAAGCCGATTACCAGTAAAAAAGTCTTATAACCTTCGCAGGCAAGTGTGGGAGCAACTATGAACGCGCTGAAGAAAATCTATTTCAATCCTGAACACTATGCTGGTTTTGGTACTGCAGACAAACTTCGCAAGGCCACCGGTATACCAAAATTTAAGATCGAGTCCTTTCTTCAAACACAGGATAGTTATACATTTCATAGGCCGATAAGAAAACGATTCCCCACCAGAAATTATCACGTGACCAACATGGACGACCTTTGGGAAGCTGATCTAAACGTTATGAATAACGTAAAGGAACACAATAAACCATACGTTTACATCTTGACGGTGATTGATGTTTTCTCGAAATATGCTTGGGCTATACCATTAAAATCAAAAGTAGGGGGCGAAATTACAGAAGCGTTTAAAACGATATTCTCTCATCGCACTCCCAAGATATTGCAAACAGATAAAGGAACGGAGTTCACCAATAAAACCTTTAAAACATTTTTAAACAAACATGGTGTAAAGTATTACACTACAAAAAATAATGGCAAAGCCAGTGTTGTAGAACGTTTCAACAGAACCTTAAAGACGAAAATGTGGAAATATTTCACACATAAAAACACTTATAGATACGTGGATGTTCTTCCTGCGCTTTTAAAGTCCTACAATAGTTCCTTTCATAGGTCCATAAAGATGGCTCCAAAGGATGTCAATGAAGACAACATTTTGCAGGTTTACGAAAATCTTTATGGTCGGAATGCAGACAAACCACGTAAAGTTAAATTTAATGTGGGAGACCATGTGCGTATATCTAAGGAGAAAATGAAATTTTCCAAGGGTACGAGCAAAACTGGACGGATGAAATTTTACAGATTGACGAGGTGGTATACGGTTCTTCCGTTGTGTATAAATTGAAGGACTTGGGTGGGGAAGCCATAGACGGCATCTTTTACTCCGAGGAGTTACAAAAGGTAGCTCTTCCAGCATCATTCAAAATAGACCAAATACTCGACACTAAAGGTCGCGGTCGAAATAAACAGTTTTTGGTTAAGTGGAGAGGTTATCCAGTCAAGTTTAACTCGTGGGTTCTGGCTTCAACTATCAACTCGATATGATCAGAACAAAACCGTTTTCCCTCACACTCGTGAGTAATGCCTCTATGGGGCATTTCACTGACAATACAACTTCCAGATTTTCAAACATCTTACCCGAGAGAATAGTGCTGCAAGGGGAATGGGAAGTCGCACTGCAAAAGGTTAGGTACCCTGTGAAATTCTATAACGTAACAAATCACGATAATCAAATCATTGGAACAATGTATAATATGGTAGCGCCAGTGACACATTCAAAATTTAACTTACAATTGCCACATGGTATCGTACACAATTCCAAGGATTTGGTACACGTTGTCAACTCTGTTATACGCGAAAATTTGCAAGTCGAAGACTTTTTCATTTATAACGAGAACAAAAATACTGCCAGTCTTAACATCAAAGTCGCACAGACCAGTCATATTCCCACCAGCAAATATGTAGGATATATAGAAAATGCTGAGTCCTCTAGGAGAAGTGTATCGAAAACAGAAATTAAACCACCTGAAGGCACGAACCAAACGTTAAAAAACAAAGCTAGAACTCCTACTAGAACTCCTCCAAGACCTATCCATCCTAAACCACCAAATCCTCGTAAACCAGGCACTCCTGCTACACCAGAAACGCAGGAAAAACCTGACAATCCTCCTAAACCTGCGCCAAAGAACCTCATACATGTATTGGTTTTGTCACCATCTTTGGCCAAGATGATGGGTTTCGAACCATACACCAACGTGGTTGAACAGGAAATTGGCAAACACCCAGTGGATCCGTACATGGGTTTCCCTTACGAAATGTTCATTTACTGTAATCTGATAGTACCACAAGTGGTGGGCAACACATTTGTGCAAGTCATTGAAAGCGTCTCTGTAGAGTATGAAAAACGTGACAACACCTGCATGACTATTGAAAAGTCCTTCGTTCCACTTAACTGGGTACCTTTGATGCAACAGGACTTTAAAATCGTGAATATAGATTTAAGGAACGGTTATGGTGATTTCTTGCCATTTGTAGACGGGCTTTCTTCTACTATAGTTCTGACGTTTCGTCCGAAACAGACATAATGGAGCTGGATACAGTCACCAAGTATTACTTAAACCAGGCTGGAGGAGCATTATACAATGGAGATTTTCACTTGTACAGAGGCAAGCGTTATCAAAAGGGTAGCGGCTTGTTCTCTGCTCTCGGTGGTCTTTTCAGAACCGTGCTACCGTTTTTCAAGAGCGGTGTGAAAGCTATCGGTAAAGAGGCATTGAAAATGGGGGCCAATGTGCTTGCAGATGTTGCAAGTTCGGGGATACCGCCAAAAGAATCGTTAAAGACTAGGCTGAAGGAGGCAGGAACTAACTTGAAAAGGAAAGCTGATGTAAAGATAGACTCTGTGATAGGCACGGGGCTATTAAAGCGCCCGAAGGGTGAAATATATAATCAGTTTAAGACTAAACGCCGAAGACGTAAGGTGCTAGACGTATTTTCATAATGGCTGACGAATCGTTGGTGCACATGAGTTCAGAACCAGACATCTTTAAAGACTTGCCCGTTCAAATGAACGTGGAGGAGTACCGTTACATTTCTCTAAACCCACAAAATACACTTATGAAAAACGCGCCCATCACATTTCATTACTCTGGCAATGCAGACGATTACCTTGACATGACTTATGTAGTACTTGAGCTGTTCGTGCGAATAGTGGATGACGGTGGAAACGACTTGAAAGAGGACAAGCAGGTTACTTTTGTAAACAATTCCCTAAATTCCTTGTTTCAGCAATTGGAAGTATCACTCAACAATGTCACAGTTTCCATGCCTCAGCCAGGCTACCCCTATAGAACTTACATTGAAACGTTGCTCAATTATTCGGAAGATGTCATGAACAGCAGACTACAGTCCTCGCTCTGGAAAAAGGACAAGGGAGGAATGATGGACGCGTATGTAGCAAATGATGGAATTAAGTGGCGTAACGACTATACCAAAGGAAGCAAAGTTGTGCAGCTAATGGGTAATCTTTCCAATGCACTCTTTAATCAGGAAAATCTGCTCTTGAACAATGTGAGCGTTACCATCAAACTCTCTCCCTCTTCACCCAACTTTCATCTCTTTTCGGATACAAAGGACTTTAAAGCCTACACAGAGATTCAGTCTGCTAGACTGGTTTTGAAAGCTGTGAGACCGTCGCCGACCATCAAGCTTGCACATCAGGCGGTGTTAGCAAAGAGTAATGCGAAGTACCATCTCAAATATGTAGGATTTCACGCTCTCAACATTCCAAAGGGGGTTAGTAACATGACTTTCAATGACGTTTTCATAGGGCAAATACCCCGAAGAGTGGTTGTGGCAATGGTTGCCGACCAGGCATACAACGGTAACATTAACAAAAACCCATACAATTTACAGCACTTTAAAATGAATTCTTTTCAGCTGTATGTGAACGGCCAGCCTTTTCCCTCACAACCCCTACAGCCCGATTTTGATGCCGGTCACTTTCTCCAATGTTTTCAAACCCTTCAAGGTGGCCTCAGGATACACTTTAAGGACGAAGGGCATTCAATTTCCAGACATCAATATTCTCACGGCTATACCATTATGGTATTTGATCTAACTGCCGATATTAGCGCTAACGAGTCTTACATTTCAGGGCAACGACACGGCACTGTGTCTATAAGTATAGGTTTTAAAGATCAAACTCCAGAACCAACCAATCTGTTGGTGATGGCAGAAGTACATCGCACTATAGAAATTGATGCTAACAGGACCATTTTGGTATAATGAATACGCTGCAAATACACCGGCTTCTGTCTAAATGTACCCCACACTTTTTAGGCGTGTACGCTTGCGACCAATTGTCGTCGATAAATTTGCATAATAGGCAGCTTCCCATAGCAGTTGTCATTAACACTGATCCAAGCACGAAACCAGGGAAACATTCGGTCTGCATCTTTGTTGCAAAGAACGACAGGGGTGAATATTTCGATAGCTATGGTATAGAGCCTCTTTCGGGGTAAATTCTAAATTTTTTAAATCGATGTTGTGGTACAAGATGGACTCACAACACTAGAAGGTTGCAAGGCAATTACAGCACCACTTGTGGCCATTACGTCGTTGCTTACCTATCTCACCGCTTCCAAGGCCTGCGCAAGGAGAAATTCTTTTCAAAATTCAGCATAAGTGATTTTAATCACAATGATGACGTCATTAAAAGGACCTACAGTCTTGGTAGATGCTCACAAACTACACATCAGAGATGCATATCGTTAAAGGTTAGTATTGATACAAATTGTGTATGAATATGCATATACCACTCTGATACATTTATGTTGCTAATTCCTGTATTTTTTTTTTTTAGAAGGCGCATGTGGTGCTTCACGATCCACTCTACCAGTTGCTCCGAGAGAGGCGAACAGGTAAGTCGCATTCATTATGTGTGGTTAATTGGCGAATGAAAATAATGTGCTACATAAGAGGCGTTCTTGCTTTTACAGTGACATGGAGAGGCCTGGACCGCTATCGGATGTTTTCTTCTTGAACAGCAAGCAGTCCAAGTTTGCAGCCGTTGGGTTTTCACCTAAGTCTCCACACAAGATCGTGGTGACCGTTGGTGGACGACGCAGCGCGGTGGTTCTGGGTTCAACAGAGTGGCAGAAGCTTGCAGAGGCGATACCGACTATACAGAGCTTGACTCTTCATTTAAGAGAGTGGCAGTTAACCAACCGACTATCCATACTTTTTAAACGTTTATTTGGCGCACAAAATATTATCATCAAAATGGACGGTCGTTGTATATCGCTGAGTATGCAGGAATGGAGTACACTAGA
Organism: Metallyticus violacea; assembly: GCA_030762175.1. NCBI lineage: Eukaryota > Metazoa > Arthropoda > Insecta > Mantodea > Metallyticidae > Metallyticus > Metallyticus violacea. Next base: position 92,569,599 of record CM060831.1, on the reverse strand, counting down.
AAGCCTACAGCGTATGGTCACCGACATCATATATCACAAGAAGAAAGAAGAGTTCGAAGTACAAAATCAAATAGCAGCCTATCGCAAGTATTTGCTTCACGCCCACGTTTCCGGTGAAAAAATGAACTACACCGAATATACAAGATACATTCGTTGCGCAACCTTTAGAGTGTTCCTAGAGATGGAGCATTTTCTAAAACCGATATTCATCAGACAGTTGGACCAGGAAGCCATGGACAAGTCCAAACAAGTTCAAGGTGAGGTCGCACCGTGATGACGTCACGAAAACACCTGCATGAACAAGTCGGAACACGAGAACCTCCCGAACAAGTCCAGGCATGACGGAGCATTCATTGGACCATGGACAAGTTCAAGGCGAGGTTGTACCTGCTCCGTGATGACGTCACGAAAACACCTGCTCCCCTGTCCAAACACGAACACCTTATAACATCACGAACAAGTCTCCCGCAAACCATGGACCTAGTGATAAAGTTTCTGAAAAATGGTCGTCGTCTCACAATGATGGAGCCAAATGAACGTCATCTACTAACCGTGGAGGGAAACGCCATCTTTATTCATCATTCGCCAGTAGATGTGGACGCTGTATGGGCGGAGCTTACACCAGAAGCTAAAGGAATTTTCGCCCCTTACCGCCGCTGCAACCAACACTACAACCTCCCCACCACCACCACTACCCACATTGACGGTCCTCCCCCTCTCACCAAACAATGCCCAATGTGTGTCAGTAGCAAAAGTTCTACAGAGAAGTCAACATGATCAACGACGCGTTACGCCAACTAGCTACAGTAGCGAGCAACTCGGAGTATGTATCAGTGTCCACGTTACAGCCGAACGTACCATACGTCGTGGTAGTGGTCCGGAACATATCCACAAAGCACGGACCCAGGACGCTAGTTCGCCTCGAAAACGGGAAAGAAGTGTTTCTACCTACAAGATTTAACAATCTTTCTGCAGAACTCATCAACCAGCTCAACTCGTTCGACTTTTACATCGTGTACCAGGGTGAAGAGGTACTCAGAAACGGCTACCGGAGACACGTATTGAATTTTACACCGAAATAAACAACATGCCCTGTCAAACAGATCCGGTGGGGGTAGGCAACAATGTATTTGTCAAACTAGTTTTTGACAACCAAAATCACGTCACAACAAGCGGTGAGTACCCAGCAAACATGAAACTCATCTTAACAGAAATTTCCTTCTTTGGCGAAGACAAAACTGTCACCGTCAAATTAGCAACCAACAACTCCGACGTCGTGGAAGTCAGGTGCCTCCCGTCTAAAGCACTCCACTACGGCATAGACGCACGCTACACCATCTACCTCGGAACCATCGACAAAACGCCAGCCCTAGAGTACAAGGTCACATCGGCAGGATGCTTCACAACCGCATCCATCAGCGATTTCGTCGTCCCCATCGCCATTCCGTCGGCCCAGGAACACCTCAACATCAACTTTTCCCACATGCCACTTACCTGCGTCACCACACCACGCGAGGAGGAGGAAAGCAGCAGCGACGAAGACAGTGAAGTGTCGTTTGTCAAAAAGACATATACCACATATTTTAAAATAATTTTTTGTAAAGCCGACTGCGCCCACCAGTGATGTGTGAACTGCACCGCCATTTTTTTTGTAACCGCCAAAACTCTCACAATGTTTGTAAACCCACCAGGGATGTGTGAACTGTACCGCCATTTTTTGTAAAACCGCCATGTGTGCCGCCATTTTTGTAAAGGGTAAAACCTCCATTTTGTAAAGGGTAAAAACCTCCATTTTTATTTTGTATAATAAATATATTCTGTAGCATCATTTTTGTATTGTTAATTGTATTTAAACCAATTCTTTTTTGTATCACATATATGTTAATTTTATGTATAATAAAAAGAATACCCCTTTTCCGGTGATTTAAATTGAAAAAGCTTTTATATCAAATTGTACCTCATCACTTCCCCCCACCCAACCACGCCACCTCACCCCCCACTTTTGATACCTCGCCCCACTTTTGATATCATTAGCAATCAATTAAATCACAGGAAAAGGGATATATACTACTGGCCTAGGACCATTCGGTGTCCTGAACAGAGGTCACAGTGAAAGGTCCTTCGCCTCAAAAAGTAGCAGTATTAACAGGAAATGTAAAGAATTTAAACTTTTTTAATGAAAGTGAATCCTGCAGTGACAAAAAACGCTTCTTGTATACAGAGGTATTAAGAAATAATGATGGAAGACAGAATAAGTGTTAAAAGGATATGTAATGTTCTCTGGGTACCGGTGGTGGTGTGGCGTTCTGAAGGCAGAGTGTTGAGATTCGTAGTGGAGTTGCTTTTGTAATTCAAGCCGAGGTATAACAGCTTTCGGAAAATAAACTTTGGGATTATAAACGAACATGTTAGCTATCGGGGAGCTAAAGCCGTAAATGCAAGTATGCCATGCTGAACATAAAATGTTAGCTAGTTTAAAAATATAAGGTTTTGAGGGCATTACATAATGGCATTTATCAGTGGCATTCTCCCCTTCTACAGGCGTCTCTAATTCAGTAATGCTGCTGACTACAGACAGTCGGTTCGAGCGGGGCAACCCTTTGAACTCCCATTTGAGTTGCTGGGTAAAAATGCCTTAGGTTTGGCTATCCTGATCTTTGTTTATTTGTTGTTGTTTTTTCCGCATTGTCCCCTAGTCACATATGTGAATGCTGGGTTGGATATTTATTTTCTACCGATTTCCCTGTACCTCATTCCCTAAGTCCATTGTTTTAAGGTTGCAAGGCCAGGGGATAGATTGTCGGTGAGCGGAGGGCTCACTGGAAAACTGCCCAGGCTTCTGGTGTGACAGTAGCCCATAAGAGCCTCGAGCTCCCTGGAAGATGTCGTAACAGATAAAATGGATGCAAATCTGGAAACTTTAGGGGATCCAGTCTGCGTCCAAATCTGCCATCCCCTATGCCTGGTCACCGTTCGTATTCCTTCCTCCATCAGATTCAATAAAATACAAAAAGCTCTCGTTGTGCTTCTGTGCCTGAAATTCTCCTCCGGCTCACCAAATCCAATACAATATCATTATTATGAGTGTGGCCAGTATCAGTAAGATTTGGTTTATTTACGGACGCACTTTAACAACTCAGGTCGTCAGCGTCCCATTCAATTCAGGACATGAAAACGGCCGACATATTTTGCTCAGAGGTCTCTTCTTTCAGGCTTGAGGTTCTTTATTGTGCCGTAAATGTACGACACGAGACCCACGGCTTTACTTCCCTTCCGAAGGAAGTCATACTTAGGATTTTTACTTCCGAAAAACTCAATCGATCCTGACCGGGTTTGAACCCGCGATCTTGGGTTTAGAAGGCAAGTATGGTTACCACTACACCACCAGGACCGACATATAGAGTTGCTTATTAATAGTATATGTAAGAAGCTAATTATCTGAATCGGATTATAGATCTTAGGGGATCTCATCGAGCTCAATTAACTTTTAATTCCTATTTAATTCTCCTTTAATTGGGTTATAGCATCTCACCGTCAGATACGCTAATCTGTCATTAAACTCCAATTAAGGGAATTAAGGGAATGGGAGTTTAATGACCATTTATTTGGCCATTTAATGAGTTAATTCTCAATTAACTTTTATCATGGCAAGGCGAATGTTGAATATGCTATTTGAGGACCATATTATTCCAAGATGGCTGAGGATAATTTCCAAAAGACAATGTTTATTTAATAGTAAGAAGAAAACAGATTTCCAAATACGGTTTCGACTGAGTAAAGTTTTGGCATTAGATATTTTAAGTTCTATAGAATATAGGCTAGAATTCAGACATGTGAATTTTTATAATATTTATAGTATTTAAATAATGCTAAAATTATATTATTAGTATCATTATTGTTATTGTTATTATTATTATTGTTATTATTATTATTTCACCGTAAATATTACATAAAACCGGAATCTTTATGTTGTAGATTGAAATTAAGTTTTTCCATATTTCGAAAGTTGACTATTTGAACTGTAAAAACTCAGTAAAAAAGAAATGTAATGAAAAGTAGCATATTCTTTTCGCTTAAGGAATCAAGTCATTTCTCCAATTAATTAACGATACAGGAAGTTCATGTATAGCAGCAGGAGATTTCGGTGTATTTAGAAGTGGAACGGCCCAACGATTTGCGTATCTAGCGAGCGCTGCTATAGCTCGTCCTCCTCCCTTGCACATTAAATTCTCTTCTTTACCGCCATTTCTGATGTGCAATTGACATGAAAAACAAATGAGTAACGATCTTCGGTATTTTACAAATGGCTTATGAAACATTCTTTGCTGTGTCCATGGCCTTTTGAATCACGGATTTTCTATAATTCAGAAGGCCGTGATGATTTAAATCCTAATTAGCTAATTAACTGCGTATTTATTGGTGAGATGCAAAAGATTTAATTGGAGTTAACTTCTCCAATTAACTTAAATCTTAATTAGTTAATTCTCAATTAGTAAGAAATTGCTGAAATCGGCCCTTAGCAGTCATAGTGACTATTCCTTCATTGGGCATTAAAAATAAAATTATTGTTAAGCGAAACTAACGACTGTTTTTTACTGGCCCTCAAAATCATTTATGTCGTGTTCAGCAAGTTATTTACCTGAGTATGAAAATGAAACCTGACACTAAAACTGGTCTCATTATTTTTCACTGTAGTCTCACTTTACTTCCACACACTTAGTCCACTTTGCCTCCAGTGATTTAATCGCTTCGGAATTTAAGGATATATCTTCGTTCTCCAACCAATATTTCCTCTCTCATAGTATCATCGTTGGAATATCTCGCCTGAGAAGGAATGTTTTCAGGTTTCGAAAGAGAAAATAATCACTGGTCCCAAGCCTGGACTATAGGGGGGATGGTTAAGCTCCAAATACCCAAAATCACTGATATCAGTTTATGCTTTTTCGGATTTATGGCAAAACTGACGACCGCTGTTAGCTTTCCACGTCATTTCTCTTTGATCGCCTGAACTGCTTTACTGTAGAAGCGTAGGTTTCTACAGTGATGATGGACTTATTTGACATGAACTGCAATGGCAGAACTCCATCTTTATCTTAAAAAAAATGGTTATCGTGTCTTCTCTGATTTACTAACGCACGCAGAACTACTTGGAGATGAGACCTTATGCTTCCATTGTATAAGCGTTTTCTTGGTTTGTGGATCATAATGATAAACACAAGTTTCATCTCCAATTAACGATCTTTGAGAATCACTAACATTATATTGGCATTCTTTGGGCTTCTTCTCTTTTTGTGAGGAAGTTAATCTGGAAACGAAGCTGCAAGTTACCCACTTTTCCTCGCTGCACTTGTCATCCTGTCAGTTCCAATGCTTATTACGTACTGATTTATAACTGCCTGTTTCAAGTCAAGACATCTCTCTAGCTGCACATGCAAGTTCAGCTCTGAAATAACGAGATAACATACTGCGGTAAGTACATTATTGAACTCCCCTCGTAAATGTGATAGCTACGTATGATTTTAATATGAAAATACTAAAATTGACAAAAGATACACGGAAAAGCCTGTTCCCCCTGAGAAACTTCAGCGGCATCGTTTATCTTAGTTGAAGACACAGTGAAATAATTCTATCTCATTATTAAGTGGCGTTATTACGAAGTACAAAATGGCTCAGGAAACACTTACAGTAGTTAGAGATAAGAAATGTAATTAGTGTTACTATTGACTACTTGTTATCTAAATTAGCCAATAATACATATTCAATAAATAGAAATATTCTTTTACCCACATAAATTGAGCCAAAATTAATTCACTTCCCGTATATTTCTGCTAACTACTCAATTTCTTTAATTTCTTGTACGTCATTTTCCAAGGAAACAATTTCGCAAAACACATAAATCAGTTTTTTTCTTTCACATAAGCAGTGTGTTTAGGATAATATCTGAAATCAGAGTCAGATAGAAAAAATGCGAGGCCACTGCCCAGACTATAATCACGGATCTTCCGTTTACCGTGCCGAAGCTCTTCCATCTTCTGTACTGACCACCCTCACATTCCCCATCTAAGCTAGCAATTCCTGAAGATATCGAAAGTTTTCTTATTGCATATAGCCTATCACTAAGAAAGGACTGGAGGCCTTCCCATAGTTATGACCAAGTAAACCTAATTAATCTAAGCTTGAGCCATTAGCACAGGCTAGAAAAAAATAAAACCAACAAATTTGATAGCTTGCAGGGAATACCAATGATGTATATGATAAATATCCTAACCATCAATCTCTATTCGGCTTTTTCAGACCAGTAGATGACATTTGCGTTGTTCAAAATTGCCATTTGTTATATAGTGAGAGATACAAAAATTCTTGAGAATATGAACAGAAATTGATCATCTACATTGCCTCACAGTAATAATAATGTATCTCTGACCTGCGTACTCTCCTGATTTATATTTTTTTCAGCTCTTGGTGCAACATAGGAACAATTTTGAACCTGATAAATAAAAGTATTATGAACACAATTTATATAAAACGTAAACAATCAAATAAATAGATTGCTGGCTTAACTGCTGCATTTAACATATTAAGTGAATAATATTCAACCCAAACAAGAAGTATATTAAAAATTATATTAGCAGCTATTATGTATTAACAAAAATGTACTCGTATCTAAATGAAAGAATGCAAGAAAAAGTAAAGTGTAAATAGATAAATGAATGTGTACAAAATTATAGGAATGAAAAGTGAACTTAGAACGTGATAAACGTAGAAGATAGTTTATATTCTAGCTGCATTTTTTAAAAATCTATTGCGTAATAGCGGCAATGTTAATTTATTTTATTTATCCTATCGCATACTACTTTTATCAAGATTTTCATATTTATTGCTTAATTTTGCGTATTTTTATTATACAAGAGTGGTTCATTAGCTGTTTTTATAAAAAGGGTTTAAACGTACAAATAAAAGGGTTTCATTCTGTTAATATTTGTTTTCCATTTAATATATATATCATAAGCTCTACGAAATACTTTGTAAACATTTAGATGTTTTGATTTGTAGTTCTGTAAGGTAAAATATAATTCGCATGTATGAGAGTGTCCCAACTATGAAGTGGGCATTTAAATTGGAATTAAGTCCTTATTGTGTTGCTGTAATAGTATCTTTTGCTGAGTCAAACAAAAACAAGAAAAGACAACATGCATTATGTATACACGCTCCTCTTTCTTCTGATGAGTCCAGGTTTTTGCGATCACCAAGGTGTTTTAATACGCAAGTGAACACCCTTACAAAGAGAGAGAGAGAGAGAGAGAGAGAGAGAGACAGAGCAACAGGCGGAAACCATGTCCAATTCGGAAAAGATTGAAAGCATTCGCTGACACTAGATATACATCCACAATACCACTTTCAGATTTCAGATTATGAGTTATGACATAAAAAAATATGCTTGAGCGGACAATGTGCTCTGATGGCTGATCGGACAAAAACACGGAGTTAATAATTAATAAGAAGACACAATGAAGGTTCGAATCTCGTTATATTTGAATTGTTTATTTGTTATTTATTCTCAAATACCAAAACGTAAATTAATCATTGCATTTAAAATAAATGCCAAATTGAAAAATGTTATAAAGTGAAAAACCAGTTAAAACATAAGCTGTTTTTATTTAATTCAAAATAATTATTAATTACCTATTTACTTTTAAAGTATGTGTGAACATATACCTTAACATTTAAAATGAACCTTTCCAATTGGAGGTTATGTTACCATAAACATTACACTATTTCCAAAAATAATAAATAAAAAAGTTTGAGCATGGACAACGCTCTAAACCAGCTTTAACTGCTCGACTTGACTTTTAGAATACCTTTACCATGAAGAACTTCTGATTGTTCAGATCAGAATGGGGCTAAATGCTCGTGCGTAGAGACATGCCGGAACCGAGCGCTGAGCCGAACAGAACTTGGGTGTACATATTTAACCAGTGCTGTACTTGATTACTTACATGAAGCAATACTCAAATGAACATCAGCTTACTTAAATCAACGATTCCTAATGAAGTAAATTTACGGAAGTTATATATGATTGTCCCCTTCATCTCCAAATTGCCTTCTGTGGACATTTTGCATGGGTTCGAATGCGTGACTTTGTGTACGAGAACCCGCTTGAAACAGAAGAGGATTGGCTGATCAGGATAGATGTAACAACAGGAAAAATTAAATATAATGCTACAGTTTTTGACAGCTTTAGACTGTTCATGTCTAAATGACGTACCCTTGTGTAGAGATCAACGGAGGTAATTTTGAACCTCCTTTTTTTTTTTTTTTTTTTTATTAGTGCTTTTACTACTGAAGCACTACAGGCGACAAACACTACTGATACACGAAATGAAATGATAAATTGGGGAAGGATTTATTTTTAAGGAAGGAAATGTCCCAGGCCTAAATTTAGGGTATCTCCCCGGCATTTGCCACTTATGAGGACTGAGGAAAACCTGGGAAAATACCTCAGTCAGGGAGAACGGTCCTGGCGGGATTCGAACCCCAGACCTCCCGCTCACGAGTCCGCGACTTAACAACCTCAGCCACCTGTGGCAGTAACCTGTTTTGTGAAACGAAGTAATTATAAATGTTTTGGAAGTCTTTCAAGGGAAATACTTCAAGTGCCTAAAAGGTGGCGTCTTCCGAAGACAGTCTCTTAGCAAAATGTGATATTAGAAGGAAATGTTTGTGTTACACATTTTAAAACGAGAGTCACATTGAAAACCTTGCATCCTTATAATTGATATTACAGGTAGGCATTTTATTATAAATGCACAACCTACAGATACTTACAACTATGAAGAAACTATGTGTAAAAGAAATCTTTATTTTTTTTCTTCTTGCTTCTTGCCCAAATTCTGCTATGTATAACAAAATGAAAATGCGCTGCTGCTTTCATATTATGCGTTAGCCAAATGATGTTTCAGATCAATGGTGAAAGGGAAAATCCACGATTTAAAACCAAGGAGGCCATTATTAATATTCATTTTAACTGTACTGAATTCATAGGCTTATTTTCATATATGCTTGCAAATCATACGCATTGCTACAATGTGTACTTAAAACGTGTTTGTTGGCGCGCGCGCGTATATATACATATAACACGTATTGAAACTTCCTGAAAGTATTAGGGAATAAATACGCTAGAGTCGCAAAGTTAAACTAAAATTGAATATTGTGATACATTTCAACAGACTAAGAAACATCGTAGTTATCAGCTTTTGCTAGAGGAGAGAAACATACACAATCACGTCTGTCTAGCGATTCGTTCTGCATGTGGTAACATTAAAACAATCTCTCATCCCAAAATTGTACTTATCAAGAATAACAATTAACCTCACATATTATTCAACAACTAATGTGATGTTTAATTATTTCATTCTTCAATATTTTCGCCCCACATAATACATCTGAAAACATCCAGCTAACAAAATAGCAACAGAATTTACCGGAAACCAGGAAGATGACGCAGTTGTTCCCGAAGGTGAAGTGCGAAAGGAAATACGACATGCGCATTATTTCTCATCGTCGGACAAACTTAACAAACCGAGAATTAATTCACATTATTACTAATTATCACATCATACATTGTCATTACGACATGGTACCAGCTCTCATCTCAGAATAACACTACATATCGCGTACCAACGTTTCGCTACATAAAATACTAGCGAACCCCAAATTAAAAAAAATACAAATTTTAATGTTGTGCCGAAGTTATCATGACTTAATAGCTTGTCAAGGAAAATTACAAAAATGTGTCGTGTGCCAAATTAATAATGCACTAAAACTGCTAACAATTAAAATACTTAATAATACCCAGGGTGCCAAAAAATGTATACACACGTTCACAGCAGATATCTATTTAATATATTTCAAAGTTGGACCGAAAATAACTGTAATGTTTAGTATGATGATCTGTAAACAGATGTGACTCATATACATTGTGATAGCGTTGCTATGTGACAGGTAAATCAACAATGAACAAATGAAGTCAACATTACCGTATGAGGTTCTGTAAACAGACGTGACTCACATTACGTTATGCTAGCGTTGCTACAACAAAATGGAGTCAAGATTATCGTTTGAACAGCGGAAAGAAATTTTGAAGTGGTATTGGAAAACCAAGAATATTGTTGAAGTTCAAAGGCAATGGAGATGTGTGTACCGTGTTTTCCGGATGTAACTCCGTTGGACTTCAAGCTATGGGGAACTCTTAAGAATGCTGTATACCGTAGAAAACCAGTTACACTGGCAACACTTCGGGAAGAAATTGAAACGGCATGTGCTGCAATCGCTGAGGACACTCTCAAACGTTGCTCAATCAGTAGTTCAATGTACTCAGAACTGTATCGACGCCGATGATGGGCATTTTGAGCAACTGTTGTAACTGTAAAAGTCTAAGATGGTTAGTGCTCATCATGTTCTGTTTGTGTGAATTCATTTTGGTTATATTAATAGAGTTATTTTTTCACTTGAAGTGAGTATAAATGTTTTGGCAACTTCTGTATATTATATCGGGGTCACTGAGTGAAGAAGGCCCCAGACCTAACAATTAGAATTAAGAGGCCAAAAAATGTACATTCAATTCCTGTACTGGAGTCTGCTTGCAGGAAGAGAAGCCAAGAAGTGTCAGGAAGGGAAGCCTCATATATCGATAGAAAAGATAAGAATGCGCGCAAAAGGGTACAAGGAAGTGCAGCCTCTTCCAGAAAGCAAGTTGCATTAAATGCATGCTAAATAACAAAATTAATAATATTAATATATCTGTCGCTTACCATAGTCACTTCCTCATATAGAATGAAGCAGGAAATGTTGTCTCAAAATTTCCTATTTAATTATAATTGCTTCCGATAACTACTATAATAATTATTGTATCTTATCTCAGGTAATCAAGGGTATTAATACTGCAATTAAAAGGATGACCCCACTATTATATGTATTAGTGTATGTATGTAGACATTTCTTTTTGATTAGTACGTGATATTCAAGTTATCTTTCTGTAATACCATGGATTGACAGTATGTTTTTGTGAAGGTAATGGAAATGCTGTCTTTGTAGGAGGACATTAGCTTTGCCTGAGAAAAGGGTCTTTTGTTAAACATTACTCTTTGGTCAAACCCTCGCCATACACCTATCACTGTAAGTGTATGGCTATTGAGCTGGATCTGGTAAAATTAAAGATCGTGTTAACGTAAATATAGCAAAAAGTAAAAAAATATATTTCCTAACAAAGATGATTGGAAAAATTGCTTGAGATATAGCTGGGGAATGATACATTTTCTTAGGGAACGGATCCGCGAATGTATAAGATCAAATATCCAGTTGCATTAAGTGTCAAAGTTTGAAAAACGGGTTGCTATAGATTTTGTTCCACAATTACGAACAAAAGCAACAAAATGTGATTCGGAATGACGATACGAATTGTTTAAATGAGCACTAAATTTGTAGGTTTATTTGTGTATGAAAAAAACACTTTAGAGCATTTTAACGAACTGTTGAAAATGAGAAGCACTGAATGTTGTTTCTCTTCTAGAATAAGTGATGAAGCAATAGTTTAGACTAAAGTGGTAGCAAGGGCATCTATTTTTGTAAAAACAAACTGTAAAGCATATCACTGCGACGGAGAAAGAAAAAGAGAGAGAAAGCCCCCGGTTGAAATATCTTATCGTTCGCTACGCAACGCGAAACATTACCAAAAGATACCAAAACCAGTTATTCACTCGTAAATATATGTATTTCCTTTCTTTCGAAAGCCTTGCAGTTAAAACGTGTGGAATTAACTAAGGAATGCATTAAACGTTTTTACGATGTTTATTTTCAAGTAAAAAATTGAGTTCTGAAGCTTACAAATGCATTCAGTGCTAAATCAGTGGTGTTAACTGTAAATTGGTGAGTAGAAAAGATGGTTCTTTATTATTTGACAGAATTACAATGTAAATTTGGTATATTTGTTTTTGTCAATTAGCTTATACTAAGTGAGAGAATCTACAGTATTTGAAAGACGATATGTTTATATAGAATACGGTAAGAAAAACCGTGCTATGTTCATTTTCATTCTCCGGTTACACTTAGCTTTAAGATATTTCTTAATATTGTTTAATATCTGTTTTTACTGCTAATGCATCAAAGGCGGTGGACACTGATGATACATGAAAAAATAAACTGGAAAATTACTATTTTTAAGGAAGGAAGAACTGCAGGCTTAAGTTTAGGGCATTTTCCCGCCAGTTGCCATTTATGGGGACTGAGGAAAACTTCAATGGGGAAAAAACTGTTTGGAAAAACTGATATAATAGACCACTCGCTCTACGAGTGCATGCCTTAACAACCTCGGCAACCCATGTTGCAGCTTTCAGAAAGCATGAACTTGTTTTCCTGTGATTCCAGAACACAAAATGAAAAGCATACAGTCTTATTACTGCGAAGCAATTAAAAAGGATGGGGGGGGGGAATGTAATCAGATCATTAGGGTTCCAGTAATGCTATTGAACAGATATGTTAGCTCCTTTATACCTTACATTGTTATGCTATGGGCCAAACGAGCGATGGCCAAACGAACAGCATGCTGGTCTAGATAAGCACAGGATACCGCAGTAGGAACTGATGATATGAAAAAATATTTCTCACAAATGTCACTTGAGATCTTTGTATATTTTACTCGTGGCTATACCGCCACGGGTGGCCGAGGTCGTTAAGGCACGGACTCGTGAGCGGGAGGTCTGCGGTTCGAATCCCGCCAGGACCGTCCTCCCTGACTGGGGTTTTTTCCAGGTTTTCCTCAGTCTTCATAACTGGCAAATGCCGGGGAGGTACCTAAACTTAGGCCTGGAACGCTTCCTTCCTTAAAAAAAAAAAAAAATCCTTTCCCAATTTATCATTTCATCTCATGTATCATCAGTGTCCACCGCCTGTGGTGCCTCAGTAGTGAAAACGGGCGTTAAACACTACTCAAAAAAAAAAAAAACTCGTGGCTATTGGAACATTTGGGATTGGCTGTTGCCCTTTCACCTTTGTGGCAAAGTGAAATATAGTATCGGAATATTTACTGATGTTCCCCTTTACTGACTATACACTTGCTTGACATTGTCATTGCTACTATACTTCCTCCTATTTCATGCATGTAACACCCCATACTAATGTTACATACGAGGGTAGGTCCATAAGTTTCCGGCCTGACCATTTTCTAGATATGATAAAGAAAAAAACTATATCTCATTTTTCAGTATAGTTACCCTTTATTACAATATACACTTCTCACATCTTTAAATTAACATTTCAACCCCCCTCTAAAAAAACCAGTTAGAAGTCTTGTCTGCAAAATTTGCATAAACATACTTCACTTCTTCGTTGCACTTAAATTTCCTTCCTCGAAGGTCCTTCTTGAGTTTTGAGACGAGGAAATAGTTACTGAGAGCTAGATCTGGGCTGTAGGGTGGATGGTCGATCTCCTTGAAGCCACATTTCATCACAGCTTCCTTTGCAACAACAGCTGTGTGCACAGACGCGTTGTCGTGAAGAAGGCGCACACTACCACTCAGCTTTCCTCGCCTTTTCTCTTTGATGGAAGCACGTAGTCTGTGCAGTAGGCCAGCATAGTACTCCCCATTTACTGTGGTGTTCCTCTCCTTAAAGCCAATAAAGAGTATTCCTTCACAGTCCAAAAAGTTATTGTGTCCATGATCTTCTTGATTGACTAAGTGACCTAGGTCTTTAGAGGCGGTACTTCGCCAGGTTTACGTCATTCCATTGATTCTCTGTTGAACAAGGGATCATAGTAGAGGACCACAGTTTCTTCTCCTGTAACAATGGGTAGCAGAACGTCTCTCTCTCTCTCTCGTTGCCGCGGCAGAGCTCCAAAAATGCCTGACAACAGATAACTCGTTGCTGCTTTTGGACTGAGGAAAGAAGTCTAGACACCCATCTTGCACTAGCCTTATTCATGTTTAAATTTTCATGAATAATTCCATGGACTGTTGTTTCAGAAAGACCCAACCTTGTTGCTATTTCTGTAACTTTGAGTCGCTTGTCTTCCATAATTTCTCCTTCCACAAGAGCGATGTTTTCAAAAGTGAGCACCTTCCAAGGGCCGACCAGCATGCTCTTCGTCTTCAATGCTTTCTCGGCCCATTCGAAAAAGTTTGGCCCATTCTTTTACGGTAGAATATGAGGGGGATGCTTCCCCATATACACCGTCCAATCGCTATGTAATTTCATTTGGAGTAAATCCTTCTTTTGTGAAGAACTTAACTCGAAACTCCATTTTGAACATGTCAAAATCTTCAGCATGCTCTTCGTCTTCAATGCTTTCTCGGCCCATTCGAAAAAGTTTGGCCCATTCTTTTACGGTAGAATATGAGGGGGATGCTTCCCCATATACACCGTCCAATCGCTATGTAATTTCATTTGGAGTAAATCCTTCTTTTGTGCAGAACTTAACTCGAAACTCCATTTTGAACATGTCAAAATCTTCTACACATAGCCTTCTTTAGGCAACTATATCTGAACAATTGAACACAGAGGGGCGGAAGTTACAGTTGCAATTATTTACTTAACAGCTAAGGTATGACTATTTACATACTGCCTATTTTAACCAAAATAAATGCCTTAATTTCCGGGTTCTGCTGATGATACATAAGATGAAATGATAAAACTGACAAAGGATTATCTTGAGTATGAAAATAGGAAGTTCGTGATACTTGTATGAGAGAAAGGACGGAAATAAAATGGCTAAAACGCCACTATCCATGGAATCGCAGATAAATTGAGAAAGAGTACTTTTAGAATCGTGTATAACCTTTTTATAACCTCTCATTTCACTGATGTCTACCTGCAAATTTTTTTCTATGCCATTTTCTCCCTTAAATTCTCCTTTATATTTTTTACATTTCTCATTGTATAAACCTCGGAGGCGGTCGCGGGTAGTGATGTTGTGGAGACCATTCCATTGTTTTATTAGTTTATTTTATTCTTTCTAAGAATTATTTTCCCAGAGTAGTAGGTATCATTAAGCTATTAATTTTGCTAAAAATCCTTACGCGATGATTGTAGTGGTAAAGCAACAAATTAAATACTTTTTAGTGACACTAGTATTTATTTTCTTGGTATTAGTTAATAGAATATATCTATTCCGGTGTGTGTAAACTAATTGTTTCTCTTCTTATCAACTTAGATTAAGAAATCCATTAATTATGAAAGTATGGGAGGAAGTGGCACTGAGGATGTTTGCGACTGCTAATCCGCAGATTCTGGGTTCGATTCCTGCTCAGGTCAAGCTGTCTGGGTAGCGTTTGAGAAAGTGAATGTCAAATAGCTTTAAGTTGCTAAGGACTCGAGTTCTTTTGCGTCATCGTTAATTCATTTCATTACATTAATTCCTACCAACTTTATAGCATACAGTTCACAATCTACAGACATCGCGAGAATGCTAATGCAGTCAAAGCGATTTAAAAAATATCGCAGCTACGTTTAGCCACGATGCCTGTGTAAATAACCTCACATATAAGCAATGCACCCGCGTAATGGAGATATGGCTAAGCAAAAAATTTAACGAAAGATCCTCCATGCTTTTTGGTTCCAGCTGATTTCCGACTTTGGAGCGGTGTTTTTACAGGCGTGTCTCCCCACATTGGATGTACCGGATTTGAAGCGGTTTTCGTATGCTGGTGTTGATGTAGTCTTTCGACCGAGGGTCCCACTTCATACCCCGGGTCGTTCAGGGGCCCGAAATCGCCTTTCGTGTTTTAATTGGACAAGGGAGGAGGGAGATGGAGAGAGGAGGTTTAAATCACATGACCTTGCTTCATTTAAACGCGTTGAGATGTTTGATCACACTACACTAGTAGTCGGCCACCTGGTTCGTTATCTCTATAACTTTGATGACACGTGCTAAATGTGCTGCATCTGTGTGCCTCTCGTCCACTGTTCCTGGTAAAGCGACGTTGATCATCAGAGAAACGAGCGAAACGTATGTATGACTGAGCGAGTGTGTGACTGAAGAACGTATATTGAATGGACTGAACATAGGACTGGAAAAGCGTATATGTAAATGAACCGAATGTAACACTGAGGAGCGTTGTACTGCCTTAACTTCCTGATCTGAACAGCGGCTGCCATCTGGCAAGAACTGTCTGGTAGAACAACGTGCGTTGCTAGGTTTATTTATCCTTATATATGAAATCCAAACGTCTCCAGTGGTTTCAAAGCGTCACACGGGGTCTACAGCACAGCACCCACGATTTTCCTGAAACTTTGAAATATTTACATATAATTGGTTAGTTGTTGAGCCGCCAAACACGCTTATTTTAAAGCTGTCGCCTTTCTAGCACTTTTATTGCAGAGCTCCTTGACCATACGACTTGACGATGTCGCCAACACCTGTTCCCCCTCCTATTTTCAACGAATTTTGAAGCATCTCCATCAACTAAAATATAAAAGGATCAGCCACCTACATGCACTTAGCTTTGTTGTAATAGAGAGATCCATTTCTCTAACCATTACCAGCAGAAGAAACACAAAAGATGACAAAAGGCAACCTTTTCCCTGTTGTCATAGAGTCAAACGTGCAGGTAGCTGTCCCAGTTTACTACTATAAGCTGTATATATTATAATTATTACTATTTACATAATCTAAAGGCATTTTCTCTTGGGCAAGCGCGGGTGTAAGGATCTGTCACAACTTAAACCATGTCTTATTGAACATAGAAATTCGCAAACACTGTTTAAAGCTTAAAATGGGGCATCGTTGCTGCAATATGTTTAAAGTGTCTAAGAGCTGTGAACGTTTCTTTAACGATAGCAAACGGAAGGGGCAGTCAAAAAGTAACGACGCAATATAGAGCATTGAAAGGGATTCAGGAGAACACCGTGTCTCTATTGCCGGTCAAGCAATTTCTAGCAACAATATTTTCATTTAAAAACTTCTGTGTATATAGAAATGTTCAGAAAAACGACAGGAACGTTAGTTTAATAAATTCTACTTAGCGGTTAAAATGAATAACGTACTATACTATTAGCACAGCACAAAGCAGGTATAATTTAACACGTTTTTAAAATCAATAAACTGTGATACATATATACAATCAAATACTGTGAAAAAAGACGGTGCTAATGTGCTTTTGTTCAATCTTATAGTACATTTTATCGGACAGCACTGAAGCAACAAACTATGTTTTTTTATTTGCCACGCTCTTATATAATTATGTAATTACTAGAGATGTGCTCTCGATATCCTCGATACTCAAGTTATTTCGATATCGAGCTATAAATATGTACATGAGCTCAATGCTTTTTCGATAGTTTGTTATTACAACAAAATTAATATTGTCATAAGTGGCACATTTTAAAGTTGTTATAAGAAACACTTGTCTCGTTCATAAGCTTCTGGTTACCTTATAGCAGGTAGTTGAGCTGACGCACGATAACTCTGCATATTATACTTTACAATCATCTGTTGGACCACTTCTCGAAATGATTTCACAAGTCAGCACATGTCAAAAATGTAAATTTTGGTTTCTTCAAAGCATGTATACAATGTTCCTTGAAATACTGAAATAAGTTACATAATTCATTATAAGCTTATTGCCAGTTCGTTCCAAAAGTACTCTAGAACATTTCAAATAATGTTTTAACACTACATTTGGATTCTGAAAATAATTCAAAATTGTTTTACTGCCAGAATATTACTAAATCGTGTTTAAATGTTCATTTAAGAGTATCCAGGCTTTTGATTTCATTGTATGCGAGAGGTTGTCACGAAGTTCTTTTTTTCATCAAAGGAGTCATTATTTATTTTTTTTTCTATGAATCTGAATATTTTTACAGACATTTGGAAAAGCTTAGAAAGAGCTAGACGGCAACTGTCAATCTTATACAATAGTACGCGAGAAATAATTTACTTGCAGTTCTTTACTCTGTCCGTAATAACATTATTCAAATTATAATCTCTTTTTCTGTTTAATGTCACTTTCAGGTAATAGTTTCTGCCCCCCCCCCAAACCGTCCGTTAGCAAAAGGTATTTTTTTCCCCTAACCTCAACCCCTCAACTTTTTACACATTTCTTACTATTTGATCGCCTCCTTTTGTCTCTGTTTTCTTAAAACTGTGCTCCAATAAATACGTTTTCCTTTTACCTCGATTGTGTTTCATTTTGTGTTGTTTTATGTAAAAGCGAACTTACACGCATAAACAAACTACCCACAATGCTTAGAAATGGCTTCACATCAATAAATATTCAGTGCTGCCATTCACTCAAACGGTGAAACTCTGAAACGAAAATTGGAAGGAATATTGTATACATTCATAAAAAATTATTTCCAGATAAAGAGCCCATAGACCCTAAACTCATGTTTCCGAAAGCTTCTGAATTACCCATTAATTTGGAGGTATTGTGCAATTGAAATAAAAATCGAATAAATGTTGCAACATAACACTGAAGAATAATTATTCTAAAATCATACCAAAAAAAAAAAAAATGTGATCTTGCTCTGAATAAAACGAAGAATATATTTTCTTGTTCCAGATAAGAGAGAGCCCTTCACAGAGAAATGAGGAAGAAACTGTCCGTACTATTGTTATTACAACAAATTCTGCAGTTTATGAAATATGTGAATACTGTTAACTATCTACCGCCCAGGAAATACACAACGGTAAGTTTTTACTTATAAGATCAGTACTGAAAGAAAAATTTGACATTTTTCTTTGTTCCGTTGGACATAAATTTTGTTGCGTAGCTGATGTGGAAAACAATATGCAGGTACATAAATATTTCTAAACTGTGACAAAGTTCATGTCATAGAGGTATGGCAATGTGAGTCTTACACCTCATACTTAAGCGGAAATAATTTGAGTATCACTCTTCCTGGAAATTATCACAGTCCGATATGCAACGGTCACATGATACTTAAGCTCTTTCTAGGCGCGTCAGCATCTTCCTGCAACAAACGTGTGATGAGTGGAATGCAAAACAATTCTATAAAAATCGAAACCGATTCCATGAAGGATCGTTCACCGCGTACATTGCTGTCCATATAATAGTCGCGTTAAACCGACTCCAGTTTTCTCAGAAGTAGCGAGAATGACAAATCGAAGTACAACAGCAATAGCAGCAGGTGTCTGAATTTGATTGTGGGAGAGTTAGGCTTACCGAGAAATTAGTGCTCGTGCATTCGCAGCAAAACGATTATGAGATCAGTGCATCGAGGTAGAACAAACACACAGAGACGAAATAGATCCTAACAGTTCCGTCAAACAACCGAACAAGAAGACAGACAGAAGATATCATGGCTATTATGCTTCAAATTTAATGGCCAAAAGTGTATTGAATAGTATTAAAAGAGTTTATAATCTAGAAGAATTCATTCAGGTGAGTAAATACATACACATTTTAAAGAATAATTACCATAACTGCAGGATTAAAATTAATTAAACCAATCTTTACCGAAATGGATGACAGTATAATTTAGACTGCAAATTTTAATAATCAAATGCCTTAGCCGGGTAGAAGGAAAATACGTCCAGGTCAGGGTAATGCATGTTTAAAATTTAGATTTTAATTAAATGTTTATGTTTATGTTTATGTGTATATTAAAGTTAAGGAAACTAACATTTATCCCTTTATCTAGATTATCACAACCAATAATTTGGAGGTACTGGAAATGTACGAACTAGAATATAAATGTGGATTCTATTTGGAAATTAGGTAAACTAACCCCGGTTAGTACATACAGAGGGTACCAAAAATGTATACAAACTTAAACAAAGAAAAAACTGTGTTAACATAACAAAACGGATTTCACACAAACAGAAAATGATGAGCACTAAGCATCTTAGACTTTTACAGTCTAGTAATACACTTCTAAGTATGTTGAACTGCTGATTGAGCAACGTTTGCGAAAGTGTCCTCAGCGATTGCAGCATATGCCGTTTCAATTTCTTCCCGAAGTGTTGTCAGTGTAGCTGGTTTTCTACGGTATACAACATTCTTAAGAGTTCCCTATAGGTAGAAGTCCAGTGGAGTTAGATCTGGAGAACGCGATGGAAACTAAATCGGACCTCTTCGTCCTACCCCATTACCTTGGATACTTCAAAGTTGCTTTCCGCTGTTCAAACGATAATCTTGGCTCCATTTTGTTGTAGAAACGCTAGCACAACGTAATTTGAGTCACTTCATACGATAATCTTGGCTTCATTCGTTCATTGTTGATTTACCTGTCACGTAGCAACGCTATCATAATGTATGTGAGTCACATCTGTTTACAGAACATCATACTACACATTACTGTTGTTCAACTTTGAAATATGTTAAATAGATATCTACTGTGAAAGTGTGTATACATTTTTTAGCACCCTCGGTATTTCAGTTTACCTACTATGCATTCAATACAATTTATCAATCGAACAATAGAGAAGATATTCCCAAAATTATGCCCAATCTCTTTTCTTGAATGTATAAAAGAGTGGATCACTTTCCGGTATTATTTTGAAGGGCAGTGCTTTACTGAGTGATTAGGCAACCACCTGTAACTAAGGTCTCTAGTTCAATACCAGAGATCATTAACTGCCGTTCATTCAGTCAAAGTCTCCCTTCCTTGTCTTCTCTTTCATAACACGCGAATGTAATCCTTGGATCTCTGTGCATTCACATCATTGCCTCCGTCGCTGGAGTTCGGAATTCCAGTACATTTAGTTTAAGAAGTCACATCATTATACTGTAAAGTTTAGAATGAAATGTAGTTTTAATTTCAGCCTGAAGTAGCGAAATATTACGGATATCCAATGCAGTCTCACGAAGTTATGACTGAAGATGGATGGTTCTTGACTTTATTTCGCATACCACACAGCAAGAGCAATGACGACATTACTTACAGGGTACCTGTGCTTCTCTGTCATGGAGCAACAACCAATTCCATTGTTTGGGTAATTTATGGAACCGAAAATGGTTTGGGTAAGTGAATGTTTGCATATATCTAGAACCTGATATCTTTGTCGAACTCAAGAACATGGGTTACTGTTGTTTTTCGGTCCAACTTTGAAATATATTAAATAGATATCTACTGTGAAAGTATTTGGCACCCTCGGTATATATATATAGAATATTCAGTGTGTATCTGAAACCGTATCTTATATTCAGAAGAAGCAATGTAAATTTTCATTAGGTACTTTATGTAAATATTTGGCAAATTCGTCTTCAAACTTTTTTTTTCATGCTGGTAGTTATTATTAATGATGAAACATTTGCATCCATAGTCGCGAAGTTGCCTTATCATCAAGCATACACTGTAGCTGAAACTGAATTCTGCCTAGTCTTCCGATGTGAACAAGAAAGCAGCGCCATGTACTCTAACTCTCGTCAGGTTATGCTGGTATCATGTTTTGCAAGTAATTGTTCCATCTCTAGTTATAACCTACAGTAATCATATTGCTGTCTAGTCTAAGAATGACTGGATCTTTCAAGGTTTGGTCACGTGATACTCGGCAGCTGTCTGGTCGGCAATTAAAGCGGTAACTATCGACGAAGTGCACGTAAATGCGCAACCGATTAAATTCTCGCACCTACAATTATAATGAAAATAAGCACGCAGACCTTGGGAATGTTGTCCGACTACTTTCCGTATCATTTTAGGAAATTATCACGGCATGCATTAACTGCACATAATACACAGCTTTCCTCGTCATTCAAGGGCGTTTCGCGTGTAAAATCGGCTTGTACTACAAACTACAGGGTATTAGAGACATGATGCATTATTTTAATGGCGATAAGCTGAAACATATATTCCTCTTCAAATTTTCCATTCTGGCGCATTGTTTCAGAAATAAATGTTATAGATCTTCTTGAGAGTTTGATCGTTATTATTTTAAAACTCTTTTATATATTTTTGTTGTTGAAATATACATTGTTAGGTAATTTTTAAAAAATAGCAAAGAGTTCTTTACCATTTATTGCGAAATGAGTCAATTAGCCCACATTTATGTCACGAAGTTTCATTTTCCGGTCTCTACTGCAATAAACTCCTATAACTATGATTGGCAACCTCGCAATTTGTGCAGCCGGCGATGGCGCATGCGTAGCGAGATAGGTCAGGTCTTGTTGCAAACTTTTAAATGTTATATTTAATTGCGCTTGCGTGAAATGTAAATATTGTATGACATGCTCGGCGCCTCCGCTATGAGATGTCACGAGCCTGATTCCTTTTCTCTCAAATGTTACGTTGCTGACATCGTGAAGACGAGGCCGTATGAAGTTTCGCCTAATACAACTTTAAAAATCGCATGGCAAAGAAAATGATAAAAACTATTTTGTTAAGGCTAAACACTTGTTTTTACACACATAACAAAATTTATGATTCTATTATAATTTAGTGAGTGCATTTTGAAGATCTTGGTAAAAGTTTTCAGAACAGCAATGATAAATTATGATTATGATAAAAATAGTAACAGAAGAGCTAGAGGCTACAATAAGGTTATTCTTCTACTGTATTCATGAGGAGATGAAACAGAACAGTGTTCAGAATGTAGAACTTCACACACGATACTACATAAGCAACAGCGTTACATCGTATGGAGCTGAAGTTGTAAAGTGGCATTGCTGTTGGTCAAAGTCTTGGGCAAAGTACCAGGGTATGTCCATAAGTTTACGACCTCGCCTATAAGAAACTTCTTATCTGCTTTCGTACATTATCTTTAAGTAAATAATGCAGCTGTAACCTCCGTTCCCCTGTGTTCAGTTGCTCAGATATAGTTGCATAAAGAAGGCTATGTGTAGAAGATTGTGACATGTTCATAATGGAGTTTCGAGCTGTTAAGTTCTTCACAAAAGAAGGATTTATTCCAAATGAAATTAAACAGCGATTGGACGGTATATATGGGGAAGCATCCCCTTCAATTTCTACCGTAAAAATGGACTAAACTTTTTCGAATTGGTCGAGAAATCATTGAAGATGAAGAGCGTGCACTTCGGCCCTTGGAAGTGTTCACTCCTGAAAACATCGCTCTTGAGGAAGGAGAAAGGCGGATCAAAGTTACAGTAATAGTAGCAAGGTTGGACCTTTCTAAAACAAGAGTCCTTCGAATTATTCATGAACATTTAAACATGAACAAGGTTAGTGCAAGATGGGTACCTAGACTTCTTTCCTTAGTTCAAAAGCAGCAACGAGTCATCTGTTGTCAGGCATTTTGGAGCTCTGCCGTGCAAACGAGAGAGAGAGAGAAGTTGTGCAAACCATTGTTACAGGAAATGAAACTATGATCCTCTACTATGATCCCTTGTCCAAAAGAGAATCAATGGAGTGGCGCAAACCCAGCGAAGCATCGCCTCTAAAGGTCATGATATTCTTGGTTGACTGAGTCACCTTGGCCTTTATAGGTGGTGCTTCGCCAGGTTTACACCTGCCACTCCATTGATTCTCTTTTGGACAAAGGATCATAGTAGATGATCATAGTTTCATCTCTTTCTCTCGTTGCCAAGGCATAACTCCAAAAATGCCTGACAACAGATGACTCGTTGCTGCTTTTGAACTGAGGAAAGAAGCCTAGGCACCCATCTTGCACTAACCTTATTCATGTTTAACTGTTCATGAATAATTCGAAGGACTGTTGTTTTAGAAAGGCCCAACCTGGCTGCTATTTCTGTAACTTTGAGCCGCCGGTTTTCTTCATTTCTCCTTCCACAAGAGCGATGCTTTCAGGAATGAGCACCTCCAAGGGCCACCCTGCACGCTCTTTGTCTTCAATATTTTTCGACCTATTCGAAAAAGTTAGCCCCATTCTTTCACGGTAGAATATGAGGGGAATGTTTCCCGATACACACCGTCTAATCGCTGTTTAATTTCATTTGGAATAAGTCCTTTTGTGAAGAACTGCAACTATTTACTTAACAGACAGGGTATGGTGCTATAAAGAATTTTGTGAAGGCGATAATCCTGTACGTCGAGGCCGGAAACTTATGCATTTGCCCTCGTATATGAAATCTGATACAGGAACAACAGTATCACTTTCAATAGTTCCACCAACATAATACTCTGTTTCATTTGTTATACTTTTATTTGTATAAACTTGAGATTAAATTTGAGAAACTGAAATCTCTATCTTAATTTCCAGATAAAAGGGTAATAGCAACTTAAAATAACTATAGGAGTATCTTGGTTTGGATCTTGCATTATATAAATAATGTTTTGATAGATATAGAAACAACAATTAATAGAATTTGCTTCTTCGTATTTCAATGCGATCACGTCGGGGTAGTCATCATTCAGTCATTATTTTAATGCCAAATAATACAGGGCTATTCAAAAAAAGGAACAGATTTCAAACTTTTATTTCTTCCAAACTACTAAAGATAGAAACACAATTCCAACGTTCCTAGAAAGATAATATTTTAATTTTCACTTCTTATGCATTCAATATGAGCACTATGTACTACATGACAAATATCAAAACGGTGGCTCATTTCTTGCCACACACGAATCAGCTGGTCTCTAGTTATGAAATTCACAGCTTCAACAATTCGATGTCGCAGACTTTCAAGAGTGCAAGGCATAGGGGGTAAAAACACGGTCTTTACGTAACCCCACAGATAAAAGTCATAAGAAGTGAGGTCTGGAGACCTGGGAGGCCCCCGGCGATGAAGTTGATCTTTTGCTCCTCCTCTTCCAATTCAGCGTCCTGGAATGTGTCATTCAGGTAACGTCGGGCGTGCTTAGAAAAATGAGGCGGGGCACCATTTTGCATGAAGATGAAGTCATCTGAATCATCTTCAAATTGAGGAAATAACCAGTTTTGAAGCATGTGTAGATAGGTTAGCCCTGTTACAGTGTTCTCCATGAAGAAGAAAGGTCCATAAACTTTGTTTACAAATATGAAACAGAAGAGGTTAATCTTCTGGGAATCTCTTTCATTTTCATTTAATGACATAGGATTTTCACTTGCCTAAATTCTAACGTTATGCCGATTAACTTTATCGGAAAGATGAAAAGTTGATTGATCGGAAAAAAAATTAATCGTTCAGAAAAATTGTCTTCTTCCATATCATGTAGCATGCTAATGCAAAATTCGTACCTTTTGTTGTGGTCGTCAGGATGCAATGTTTGCAATAACTGCAGTTTGCACGGCTTCAGGTGCAGATGGTGTTTCAGAATTTGTTTGCTTGTGCTGTGGATTTTTTTGGGCTCCTTTCGTAAACTGTACGAATTCGCTCGACATTTTCATTTGATGTGCATCAACGTCCCGTGCTTTTCCGTTTGCAGATGCAACATCTTCTACGAATTTTCGATGCCAATGGTAAATCTGCTTATGCTCAGGCGGTTGTTTATTAAACTGACGGTGAAAAGCACGTTGAACTCCAATATTTGACTCTAGTTTTGCTAATTGCTGCACAAAAAATGCTTTTTCCTGTCGTGTCGCCATTTTACTACAGACAATCAACATGACAAACAACAGCGCCAATGCGGACGTGCACGACCAGCAACAGCGTCAATGCGGCGGTGATTGGAACTCCTAACTAACGGTTCAAATTTTAAACTTTTGCCTGTCCAGAAACGTTGGCTTTATGGTTCTACCATTTGTAATTTGGAAGAAAGAAATGTTTAAAATCTGCTCCTTCTTTTTGAATAGTCCTGTATTTTATTACTAGCGAAACAAAAAAAAATTATGTGGAAAGATTGGCAAACAACATAAACAACATAGTAAGAATATTTCACAAAGAAATAAAAGCTTTACATTGATTGCTCTATACTCTTATGTTGCCTCTTTGCTACATATGTACTTTGTTGCTGGGTTACAGGTTTCGCACTTGCAGACGAAGGTTTCGATGTGTGGTTGATAAATTTCAGAAGTAGTGTCCATTCCCAAAAGCATAAGTATCTTTCTCGAAAAAATGACAGTTACTGGAATTTCAGGTAAGTTGTACTTTTCTCCATTATATTGATATTTAAACTGATGCAGTGCAATGCACTAAAGGTCTTTCCCCCTTAATATAAGTATAAGTTCTTGTGCAGCACCTTCCGTTAATGCCTGCACATGCATTTTAGTCAGTAAACGAATTAGGAAGACACCCTTAATGTGTCCGGGAAAGGTAGCTTCATTTACGGGAGAAGAACTGTATAAAGCATGCATTTATTTAATATTTAGAGAGGCATATAATGCCCACCCCAGGTCCATTCAATAATATATTTAGAATACAATGAAGAAATCTAATGACAATGCGGAATAATCCAAGTGACGTATAACTTCAATATTGCCAAGTGTTTGCCTTCAATTTATATCTTAAAGAATTCTATGATTTTTTTTTTTTGATTGATTTATTTAAGGACGCTCTTTAACAGCTCAGGTCATCAGCGTCCCATTCAACTCAGGGCGTGAAACGGCCGACAAATTTTGCTCAGAGGCCTCTCTTTCAGGCTTGAGGTTCTTTTTCGTGCCGTAAATGTACGACATGGGACCCCTTCCGAAGGAAGCCATACTTAGGATTTTTACGCCCAAAAAAATCCATCGGTCCTGGCCGGGTTCGAACCCGCGTTTTGGGTATAGGAGGCAAGTATGGTAACCACTACACCACCAGGACCGACTAAAGAATTCTAATGACCAACACAAAAAACAAAAGTAAATCATGTGCTTTCAATTTGTACATGAAAGAAATCTAACACCCATGAACGTTAAGTAAAGAAATATAAAAAAATTAATATTACCACGTGCCTTCAATTTACACATTAAAGCAATGCACAATAACTAAGTAATATAAAATGTTTATATTAACACGTGCTTGCCTTAAAAACAAAATTTAAAGATATCCAATAGAAAAGAACAATAAACAAAGTAATATAAAAACATTATATCACTATTTGCTTACCTTGAATTTACATATTAAGGGAATCTAATGGCCAGGTATTATAAACAGTAGTATTACCAGTAGTTCCGTAGATAAACATTTATTGCTTGTTAGGCATACAAAATACAGATAGAGTTGTCAATAAAACCACAGAGAATAAATCGGTTATAAATGTTACACATTAAAACCTTAATTAGTATAAGAATAATTGATACTGTATATTTATTTATTTATTCTGGTAGGCTAAGGCCATTAAGCCTTCTCTATCTCTCTACCAATCTAATAATAATTACACGAATTTAGAGCGATAATATTACAATCACAACATTGACAGTAAAGTTGACGATACTCGTACACACATAAATGAATATAGAACATTATTTATATAAATAAATATATGCTAATGAAAAAATAAAAGAGCAATAATACCCAACAAGCATCACCAATGACAATTTATACATATATGAACCTACGTAAATCCTGAAAGTGGAAATAAAGATGCAAGCAAAACATAAAATTAAACCCTGACAATACTATGAAGAAGATAGGAATATTAACGATACCAATAAAAATAGAATGTAGAATGAATTATTCTACAGCAGGTAAAACAAAAAAATACATGCATTGTAACAAAAGGAATCTGAATCGATTATTTCTGATAATATTAAATAATTTCTTATGAAATGCTCCTAAAGTTTGTCAGTCTCTGACATCCCGTGGCAATGCATTCCAGAGACGGACAGTGGTGATGAGTAAAGTGATGTTCGGTGCAATGTAATAATAGAACGTGCTGGGATTCAGAACTTGTGTAGAGGTTATGATAGGAAGACAGATTTTGAAAACGAGAAGATAGATAAGATGTATGGATAATTTTGAAAAGTAGTGTGAGACAAAGAATGTTTCTTCGGTCTTTCAGGTGGAACCAAGACAGTATATCAACTTATGTTAATTCTATTAGTCATATTCCATTAGTACCGCCACGGGTGGCCGAGGTCGATAAGTTGCGGACTCGTGAGCGGGATGTCTGGGGTTCAAATCCCGCTAGGACCGTCCTCCCTGATTGAGGTTTTTTCCAGGTTTTTCTCAGTCCTCATAAATGGCAAATGCCAGGGAGGTACCCTAAACTTATCCCTGGAACGATTCCTTCCTTAAAAATAAATCCTTTCCCAATATATAATTTATTTTCATTTCTCATCAGCGTCCATCGCCTGTGGTGCCTCTGTATCAAAAACGGGCGTTAAACACATTCATTCATTCATATGACATATCATATGTCATGTAATATAAAGAATTAATCAAAGTAAAATAAAACGTTAATATTACCACTGTTTGCCTTCAATTTACATAACAAATCTAATGAGCAAGCAAAATAACGCTAAATATTGTCAGTGTACTTGCTTTCCGTTTATCCATATTCAAATCTGAAAATTCTACAAATATAATAAAGAAACCTTCCAAAATTAAAGAAAATTACCAATAAAGAGAATAATAAATAAAACACAAATTTTCAAGAACTGAATTGGCTGATATCTGTTGCAGTTTTCATGAAATTGCAATTTATGATGTCCCAGCTGCAAATGATTACATCCAGACCGTGAAGAGGGCAGAAAGTTCGTTTCTCTCGGAAGATCCCAAGATCATCTTCCTCGGTCACTCCCAGGGCGCCTCGGAATACTACGTGCTACTCTCCGAGAAACCTGAATACAACGATAAGATTATCGCTGGAATAACTATGGCACCTGTCACTTTCAGTGGGCATAGTAAGAGCCCCGCCAATCGGAAAACTGCTGTTAAGTTAAACTCATCTGCGGTAAGAGATCCCTTGTGTGGCAGATTATTGTAATGGTAGCGTTAGCGGTGGTGGTAGTAGCACTAACAGTATAGAGTAGTCCTATTATCTGACTGTATGCTAGCGAGGCGTGGTGTTCAACTTGACGTTACCCGCAGATCTGAACACTGTCACCTGCTGCAGATGCTGTTCTCTTGTACCTGAGCTGCTAGCCAGACTCGACCGACAGAGGAGGGAGCGGAACTTACCCACGCGCACTTTACTTAGTAAATATAAATGAATAGGGACCGGTAAATCACCGTAATGAGAGCATTATTAGGTGGGTGAAATATTGTAACGGTGAGAAATGTGTTCTTATTCCAATTCGCAACTAATTCATATATATACACACACTAACCTAATCTACTGTAATGAGGACATTATTAGACAGGTGAAATATTGTAACGGTGAGAAATGTGTTCTTATTCCAATTCGCAACTAATTCATATATACACACTAACCTAATCTACTGTAATGAGGACATTGTTAGACAGATGAAATATTGTAGCGGTGAGAAATGTATTCTTATTGCAATTCGCAACTAATTCATGTACACACACTAACCTAATCTACTGTAATGAGGACATTGTTAGACAGATGAAATATTGTAGCGGTGAGAAATGTATTCTTATTGCAATTCGCAACTAATTCATATATAAACACACTACCCTAATCTACTGTAATGAGGACATTATTAGACAGGTGAAATATTGTAACGGTGAGAAATGTGTTCTTATTGCAATTCGCAACTAATTCATGTACACACACTAACCTAATCTACTGTAATGAGGACATTGTTAGACAGATGAAATATTGTAGCGGTGAGAAATGTGTTCTTATTGCAATTCGCAACTAATTCATATGCACACACTAACCTAATCTACTGTAATGAGAGCATTATTAGACGGGTGAAATATTGTAACGGTGAGAAATGTGTTCTTATTCCAATTCGCAACTAATTCATATACATACACTAACCTAATCTACTGTAATGAGGACATTATTAGACGGGTGAAATATTGTAACGGTGAGAAATGTGTTCTTATTCCAATTCGCAACTAATTCATATACACACACTAACCTAATCTACTGTAATGAGAGCATTATTAGACGGGTGAAATATTGTAAGAGAGAAATGTGTTCTTATTCCAATTCGCAACTAATTCATATACACACACTAACCTAATCTACTGTAATGAGAGCATTATTAGACGGGTGAAATATTGTAACGGTGAGAAATGTGTTTTTATTCCAATTCGCAACTAATTCACATATAACACACTAACCTAATCTGTCGGTTAACCTCGGGCATATCCTAGAAAACGGTGCACCCCGTGGTTTAGAGAGTAAATCATTGTAATTGTGGTAAATCTCCTTTTAGTCCGGCAGTAAAAATAGCATAGAATGGTACTATTTAAACCCGTTTTTCTATCTTCGCATGTGTAACCTGCTTGCTGTAACCGTCTACACGATTGCACTGTTATTTTAAAGCGTTATTATCTAATAGCTATGCCACACTACCTTCGGCTCTCTCCGCTGCTGCTCGGTTCTGGCTAGCCCCTCGGGCACAAGAGCATTTACCACCACCAGCAGCAGTTGAGTGCTTTCAACCCTCCGGGTAACGTTTTTTTTTTTTTTTTTTTTTGATTGATTTATTTACGGACTCTCTTTAACATCTCAGGTCATCAGCGTCCCATTCAAATCAGAGCGTGAAACGGCCGAATAATTTTGCTCAGAGTTCTCTTCTTTCAGGCTTGAGGTTCTTTATCGTGCCTAAATGTACGACACGGAACCCACGGTTTTACTTCCCTTCCGAAGGAAGCTATACTTAGAATTTTTACGCCCGAAAAAATCCATCGATCCTGGCCGGGTTTGAACCCGCGATCTTGGGTTTAGAAGGCAAGTATGGTACTCCGGGTAACGTGAAGGAAAGGAATAACTCGGTCATTGCGGTCTCTTAGTAACTGTCTATTCGCCCTTAGAGTGAACCCGATCAAAACAACACCACGTGACATGACGTCACTAGCAAGGCTGTGTGCAGTCAAGTGCAAAGCAATGGCAATGCGCGCAAAGAAAGTAGTTCCATGTTAGCATTCTAAATTAGAGAATGGGTTCAGTAATAAATATCATATATATACTAAACATGAAAGCAATACTTGTGACATTACGGCTGACTTAATGAACTTGAATTTCGAAGTTGCAAACGGATGCGCTTCAACTCCCAAGATGCAGCTCGCCTGATTCAACGGTTGTTTAAACAAGAACATGCACAAGCAGTTTGTGCTTGTTAGCATGGCTGACGTTAACGAAACGTACCGTTATCCGTAGAGTGCATTCGAAGCTGCTAAAGCTCCAGTCGCGAACGACGCAGCTGTAACCAGAGCTGCAACAGTTTAAATGTTGCACGCATAATTTTTTTGTTTAACATAATGTAACCTATGTGCTGTCTTCCGTAACTTTTAAACATAAATTGATAGGAGATTGTCTGTTATTAAGTAGGAGGATAAAATATTGAAACGGTAGCAAATCTCCTCTTATTGGAATACGCAACTAATTCATTCACACACACACACACACACACACACACACACACACACACACACTAACCTAACGATAACCTCGGATAAATCTGAATAACCAGTAGACACAGTGGTTTGCTGCTGCTCGCTACCGCCTGACGGCCTACACTTGCCTCCTTTTCGTAAATATAAATTGACAGGGGCGGATAAATCACTGTAATGGTTCCATCAGAAAATAAAATCGTAAATATCAGTTTATAGGGCATTATGTACATTGTACTATATTAGCGAATGAATCATTGTAATGGTGGCAAATCTCCTTTAGCTCCGGCAGGAACAATTTTTAAAAAGTCCATAACATCATTATGTAAGGATCGAAACCACTGCCTTCACAGCTAACGCTCTAACCGTTCGAACTATCATGCCGTGGGGTTTCAGAGTGTTTTTATCTAGCTAATCTCTGAAAGTTACACTGCCTTCGATTTTCTCCGCTATTGCTCGGGAGTGATCCGGTACTGGAGCTTTAGAAGCTCCGAGATGCACTTTACGGGAAAGGATAATTTTAACGAAC
Source organism: Metallyticus violacea (assembly GCA_030762175.1). NCBI lineage: Eukaryota > Metazoa > Arthropoda > Insecta > Mantodea > Metallyticidae > Metallyticus > Metallyticus violacea. The sequence goes on along the minus strand of CM060831.1, from coordinate 92,537,826 downwards.
CACGTGCTGCTATTTCTACGGAAATATAATATGTAAAGCATAAACCGGGAAAACAATTAATTTAAACGTGTTTTCAAAATTCTGCAAAAAGTATCCGGCACTCGCAATAAAGGAGGTAGTAAACCTAACCTCAAATTTACCCGTCTCTTGTCATTACATCGCCTATGCTTGCCATGCGTTTCTGACAACTGGGCAGTCTTGACGCGAAAAGAGGAAGGATACATTGTTTGTTTGCTGACGTTAGAATCACTAATAGTGAATAGATAATAAGAGCTCTTCTTCGTGCGTTCTTTGTTGTTGTATTTCAGTTGCATACATTCAAATATATCGGCTTTGGTGATTATGAATCTTAATACTAGTTACTCATTGTAGTGTGTGTGTGTGTGCGTGTGCGTGTGCGTTTACATTTTTTAAATCTACGTTTAAAATTTAATTTAATCATGTTCTCTGCAAACCATACAGTAAAATGCGAAATAAAGAATGCGATTAAAAAGTTTTGGGGAGTTATATGCTCATGAGGAAGTACTTCGAAGAGGAAGGCGAGGAAGGGGGACACCTTGTTTCCATTTCGAAAGTGCCATATAGGAATATTACGAGCATTTGGAATAAGTAAAATTACAACAGTGTACTGAACTTTCGGTGAAAGCCTTGTCTTGTGATCGGATAGCAACCCAGAAAAAGCTACAACATGGGTTTTAAATCACAAGACGCGGCCTTTCCCGTAAGTTAGGTATAGGTGAGATAAAGATAAAGATAACCTATTGTGTCCCTCAAGGGCAAAGGCCTCCAAACAAGTAGGGAAAGCTCGGTGTTTCCTAACATGGTGAGCTATTCCTCGCTAGTTGTTCGTATGCTGTTTAAGACACTCTGACTGATTTGTTCTTTGGTTACTCCATTTCTCACTGCACTAGTTGCTTCTCTTTTTCTCTTCCTCTTGCTACTCTTGACCAATCTGGATCAGCATGTTCCTTGAAGAAGTCTGTCCATTTTCTTTTGAATCTACCTTGTGTTCTCTTTCCTATCCGGGGGTTTCACATGGAGATCTTGCAGGTCCGTCTATTGTGCTGCATTCTTGCGACGTGGCCGCTCCCATTGCCATTTGCTTCTGGTAGCTATTTGAGCGAAGTCTGGTGTCTGAGATAACTAATTTATTAATACTACAGTTATTTTGTCCTTCAAAGTTATTCCCAGGATCTTGCATTGCATTTTTCTTTGGCATATTTGAATTTTGTTCTTTTCTTTTTCTGTTATTGATCATGTCTGGCACCCATATAGTAATACAGGGTATACACAGTTTCGAGCGTCTGGAATCTGATTTTCTCAGTTAGTGTTTGGTCTAACAATATAAACTTAAGGGCCCAAATTGCTCTCCAGATTAATGAGACCCTTCTTTGTACTTCTTTTTCCATTTTATCACGGAAGGAAATCTGTTGTCCTAGATATGTATATTCGCTCACATATGTGAGGACTGTTCCATGTATTTTTAAAGCGATTTCAGGTCCGTTTGAAATTAACTGCGTCTTCAGTTTGTTTAGTGAAAGCCCCACATTTTTGTTATGCTCACATAATTGTTCCAGCATAGTTTGTAGTGCTTTCGGTGTCTTGGCGAATAAAACCGCATAGTCGGCCAATCTTAGATTTGTTAGTCTACTGCCGTTTATGTTGATTCCGAATTTATAATGCCAGTTCATTTTGCTGAATATATGCTTCATTACACAAGTGAAGAGTTTGGGAGGGATTGGGTCGCCTTGGCGAACTCCTCTTTCTAGTCGGAATGAATGTTCTTCTTCTGTTTTTACTTTCGCGAAACTTTGACTATATATTTTGTGTAGGATTAGAGTGTACTTTGCCTCTATTCCTTGAGTATTCAGAGCGTGTAATATGCTTGTATGTTCGACTGGATCAAAGACCTTACTATAGTCAATAAAGGCGACATATAATGTTAGGCGGAATCCTCTGCTTTCTCCATCAGCTGGTTTATTGTTTGGAGATGCTCTATTTGCTGAATCTTGTATGGAAATCAGCTTCTCCTGGTGGTTGATTTTTAATCAGAATCTTCATTATTCTTCTAGTTAAGAGTTTTGTAAACACTTTGTATATATTTGATATCAGGTTTATAGGTTTGTATTTGCCTACATTATCTCTAGTGCCCTTTATGTGTAGAATGAACATTTGTGTTTGTTTTCCATTGTTTAGGTATGTCTTCTGTTTCTAGAATTGCATTGAAGATTTTGGTGATTTTGGGTGTTAGCTGTTCTTCTGTAAGCTCCAGCAATTCGTTTTGTATTCCATCTGCGCCTGAGGTCTTTCCGTTCTTGAGTTCGTTAATGGCAGTTCCAACTTCGCTGTGCAGGTAGAGATTGTGTGTTTGGGATATTTGGTATCTGGTTCCTCGGCTGAGTTGGGATGGAGCTTGAGTACAGGTGTTTGTAGTAATCTATAACTGAACTGATTATATCTTTTCTAGATTTATGCTTTTTCCCTCCGGACTCTTTGTTCCAAGTATCTGGTTTGCTGGGCTCGCTTGATTGCCTACGCAGGCCTCCTTTTCGTAAATATAAATTAATAGGGCTGGGTAAATAGCTGTATTGGTGGCAAATCTCTTTTGATTCCAGAAAAAATCGTATATATCAATTTATAGCGCATTGTGTGCATGGCACAATGTTAAGGAGTAAATGATTATAATGGTGGCAAATCTCCTCTAACTCCGGCAGGAAAAAAAAATAATCAGAAGGTGAGGATTCGAGCTCACTACCTTCACAAATACAGCATGACGCTCTGTCTGAGATATTATGCCGTTGTGAATGAGCACTTAATTACCTAGCTATATCTTGAAAGTTGTTATTTACCTTCGGCTTTCTCCGCTATCCCTCGGGAGTGGCTCGGGATTGCAACTCTACCACTGGAGAATTTGTTACTGCAGGTAAGGAAAACTGGGCAACACTGTAGAGGCCTCTCCTCGCAGTGTCTACCACAAACTCTCGTTGCGTGGAGAGTAATAGCATTAATGTTCGTTGTTAGGGTGATCAATAACTGTGATCATTAGTGCCAGTGCCCTGTTTCACGAAGCTCGTGATCTAGTAAAACTATTCTCCACTCTAATATTACTTGTTTATTTTACATGTATGTGTTTCTAGAGCTTATGGGCGTTAACTACTAGTTACTAGTATGGCAGACTGATAGATAATCAATGTGCGATTTTGTTTTATCAGAGTTCTGTTTCACTAACATTTCTTCTTGTAATATTGCGTATTGTTAACTAGTGGAATTCCACACTTGAATCGTGAATGCAGAATTGACATACACTATTGTATATATTTTAGGTTAGGTATTGTTTATATCAATTAAGCTCGACGCATTTTAATTGTAAAACTCATTAAGGGTTATTTATGCGATAAGTTGTCTCGAAATCCATACCCATTCCCGATTTTCTTCAATTGTCTATTTTCACCTGAAAAATACCATAGAAGCTGAGCTACTTACACCATTATTTGTAGATAGTATGAATGGCGAACTTAATGTAAAATAAAATCATTTACTATTGCAACTTTTTTATGTTTGACCAAAATGTGTCCCTAGTATATATTTCTCCAATGTAATTAACCTCAACACTTTTACAGTTTGCGTTATTATTTATATTTCGGCTATTTTTTTTTCTTCGTAAATTTGTTGGTGAAATGCCCAAATAATATTTATTTACGCTCATTAATTAAATACAGCGCTGTTGCTTTGTTTTGAATAATAGCGTTTTTTGTTTTTTTTTTTTCCGATGTGGTAGACATAAGGCTGTTTCTTGGCTTGGATATACGATTTAAAACACATGCCGCGTAAACAAAATCGCATCAACAAACGCGCGCGCGCGCATATACTGAGGTTGTCATATAATGTATACACATTTTCACAGTAGATATCTATTTAGTATATTTCAAAGTTGGAGGGAAAAACAACAGTAATGTGTAGTATGATGTTCTGTAACAGATACATTATGATAGTGTTGCTACGTGACAAGTAAATCAACAGTGAACAAATGAAGCCAAGATTATCGTATGATGTTCTGTAAACAGATGTGACATTACGTTATGCTAGTGTTGCTACAACAAAATGGAGCGAAGGTTATCGTTTTAACAGAGGAAAGCAATTTTGAAGTGGTATTGGAAAACCGAGAATATTGTTGAAGTTCAAAGGCAACGGAGACGTCTGTACTGAACAGATTCCCCAGATCTCACTCCGTTGGACTTCTACCTATGGGGAACTTTTAAGGATGTTGTATACCATAGAAAACCAGCTACACCGGCAGCACTTCGGGAAGAAATTGAAATGACATGTGCTGCAATCGCTGAGGACACTTTCGCAAACGTTGCTCAATCAGTAGTTCAACGTACTCAGAAGTGTATCGACGCCGATGGTGGGCATTTTAAGCAACTGTTGTAGCTGTAAAAATCTAAGATGGTTTCTTTGCTTGAAGTGTGTATACATTTTTGGCACCCTCTGTATAAGGGGAATAATTATCTTCAAGTTTTCATCAAATATAATGCCAAGTATCATCTGCATATAATACAACACCAGGATGTAAAATAAATATCGTTAATAACTATTAAAAATAAGATAGGGCCCTGGAAAGAGTATTGTGGAACAGCATATTGAATAGTCCTTAGTTAGATTCATTTTTATTAACATCAGGTTGTTTACGGTCAATTGGAAAGTGTTCCTTAAGGCTCTTACTATGGTACTTATCACAAAGTACCTATACTCTAATACAGAAATATGTATGAATTAGTTCAAGGCTATAGATGGAAAGAGTTATTTTGAGCATATGTGGTCTATATAAATGAAATTTCTCTAACCCTTGCAGGTATGGTTTAATAAAAAATTTTCCAATTTTATATATTGTACAATAATTTACAGATAAGTTTACATATTAATTCTCAATACAAGTAAAATAAAATTTACTAAGTTATACTCACTTATATTGGAAATGCACACAGAATAAAAGTAATATTTTGCACTTCAGTCTCAACAGTACTTGAGAAGCATTCTCCTTTTTTTAGGCATTTAATTGGATAATTTTTAAGTTAAATACAGTGTACTTCCTGGGAAATAAGTAACAATTTTACATTTTGTAAATAATTTACACGGGGAATAAAAGTTAAAGAGAAACCTGAAACAGATGTCAGGAAATAACCCATCCTTTTGATGTTACAGCACTGTGTACTTGCTAATGGTCCATTTAAAGCTTTAGAGATAACTGTCACTCAAGCTCAAATGGATAGCAGAAAGCCAGTTATGGAAAAAACATCCTTTTGATGTTACAGTACTGTGTACCTGCTAATGATCCATTTAAGGTTTTACAGATAAATGCCAATCAACCTTAAATAAGTTAGCACAAATACATAATATAAAGGAAATGGTTCTAGGTATGACCATAGGAGCTGTCCAACATAGAGGGTATTGCTGAAAGTTTTAAAGCATAGAAATTAGCACGGTTCCAAGAAAATGTGTCCAATATAAGGTATCTAACGTTTTTTTTTTTTTTTTTGAGTAGTGTTTAACGCCCGTTTTCACTACTGAGGCACCACAGGCGGTGGACACTGATGATACATGAGATGAAATGATAAATTGGGAAAGGATATATTTTTTTTTTTTTAAGGAAGGAAGCGTTCCAGGCCTAAGTTTAGGTACCTCCCCGGCATTTGCCAGTTATGAAGACTGAGGAAAACCTGGAAAAAACCCCAGCCAGGGAGGACGGTCCTGGCGGGATTCGAACCGCAGACCTCCCGCTCACTAGTCCGTGCCTTAACGACCTCGGTCACCCGTGGCGGTGTATCTAACGTACAGGGGTGTCCAAACACAGAGGTTTCACTGTATATCTATATTTCCTGAATCAGTTTGCACTAATATTTTTTTCTAGATGCTGACAATGAATATCTTGGGTGAACTTAGACCTGACCACAATCAAGCCCTTGTGATGAGTTTATGCCCAATGCCATTATTCACCGAACTCTGCCATATTCTGTACACATATGACGCAGGCTTTAATCCAGAATTAGCAGATACGGTGAGTAGAACAGTTGTCAAAGCTCATTCAAGGTAGGTAGATATAATACAATTCGTGTTGTAATTTAGTGTAGCTTCCTGGACTACTGAACCGCGTACATCCGATTGATTTCAATAATTCATCACATTATAGGAACAAATTTTCAAATGCTTGTTGTAGCACGTACTTTTACTAATGTGTGTACAGAGAACTATTAAAATCAGTTGGAAAATATGTCAAAAGCAATTAAAAAAAAAAAAAATGTATCTGGTACGTGAATATATAGCTTTCGTGTAAGACGTAAATAAACAGAATATCCGAGTATAACAGTTTTTTTTTAATATCCCCAGTGTTTTTCAAAAGACATTATCATAATTAAATTTAATTTATCCTAAACTACCACTCAGATTTCGTGATGTCATTTTCCATTTCGGGTGTCATTCATTCAATAATCTTTCATTAATTTCGGTTTTTTTCCCCTTCTTTCTTATATATTTTTACCTTCCATATTCCTTTTTTTATTTCTTTCTGTTTTTCTGTCGTTTTCCCTTATTTTTTCTGGTTTTCTTTCTTTCCTATTTTATTTCATTCATTCAATTCTCTTTTATTTTTTACTTGTTTTTTTCCATATTTCTCAACTTCATTCCATTCTCTTTTTTGACTTTCTTGTAGTTTTTTCTTTCTTTCTTTCTTTCTTTCTTTCTTTCTTTCTTTCTTTCTTTCTTTCTTTCTTCCTACCCTTCTTTTATTATTTTTTATGTTTATTCATTATTATAATCGGAATTATTTCAATGATGCATTACCTTACACGTATTTTAGGCCTCTCTTGATTCCATAATTTCTCATAACACTATAATTTTTATTTTACTGCATTTTGTGATATTTTTCTGTTGCAGCTGTTATCTGTCAGCATTTTGAATGCAATATTCCCATTTTAATTTCCTTAAAAAGAATTGAATTAATGTGATTGTTGTGTGTAAGCAGAGATATCAACAAAGCTCTACTGTTCAGTACACGCTACAATTGTTTGGGGAGGCACAAATATAGTGTATAAACAATACATCGATGTTCTCAATACTTAATTGCATCCACTTTAAAAGTATACATGAATACAATGTTTTCGTTTATGTAAGGCTGAGCCCCTCTCATGTACTATGTCCCCTAAAACATAGAGCGTTGCCTCATTCCTCGGATCCATCTCCTAAATACGGAAGTCTATAATACACCCAAGTACATTATACGGGTCTTTCTTGGTTTTGTCGTATGTTTCATGACAACTGGGTGCGGATTGGCAGCTAAATCTGTTACTTCCGACAAGGGGGATATCATATCCGCGTATCTGATTCGAGTCTCACAATTACAACAATTACAATAAAAACTAGCACTTACCTTACAACCGGATATGTATGAAATGTTGTCTTGTTACGTCCGCTCATTTATGGGAATTTTTTTGGATATTTGTCATTTACACGCATCAGTTTATCTTCTAAAATTGAATTAATTCAAACTTGATACCACACAAGGTAACTGTTCCTACGAATTGCAGGCAGATGAAGTATTTGACAGCGGCACCTCCATCAATAATGTCACGACCCTAGTCGGACATGGAAAGGGCAAGGAGTTTCAGAGGTACAGCACTAAAATTATTTACTTTAAGCGTAATTAAATTTACTTGTTCAATGGAGAACAGCACAGAACATCCCTCCTAAAGCCCTCTATATAGACACGCTCCATTTTGTGCCTAACCGTCTCTAACTCCCATAAGACTACGTGTTAAGTTTCTGTGTTTTACTCGATTGTCATACAGTTAATTGCTGAAATATTTGTGTTACACTGTTAAATGATACCTTCTGCATCTGCGCATGTTCTTCTTTTTGCATTAGAAGTCCTAGGTCAGACAGAAAATGTATACTTTTGATACTATGTCAGTTATAGTTACGGCACTTTCGCGTAGTATCGCATCCGAACTCAGCGGCCAATGACGGGTCATTTGCCGGCAGAGGAAAAGGCTGTCATCGGTTAAAACAGAAATCGCAATATTAAACATAGGGCTTATTAATTACATCCTGTTAACAATGAAACTTATAATAAAATGTCCTTCTATTATTTTTTTTGATTTGTTTATTTAAGGACGCTCTTTAACATCTCAGGTCATCAACGTCCCATTCAATTCCGGGCGTAAAACTGCCGACAAGTTTTGCTAAGAGGCCTCTTCTTTCAGGCTTGAGATTCTTTTTCGTGCCGCAAATGTACGACACGGGACCCACGGGTTTACTTCCCTTCCGAAGGAAGCCATACTTTAGATTTTTACGCCCGAAAAAATCCATCGGTCCTGGCCGGGTTCGAACCCGCGACCTTGGGTTTACAAGGCAAGTATGGTTACCACTACACCTCCAGGACCGACTTATATTATTTTGCTGAAATGCATTTATTTATATCAGTGTTGACATAAACTGTATAAGACCTACAGTTAATCTGTCAGTTAAGAATGACTTAAGAATTATAGGGCTTAGAGGGCTTCCTACCAAATTAATTTAGAACATAAACGTTATGTAGTTTAATATTTCTCTGTTCTAAATGGATCCAATGAGAATGGTTATGACAACCAAAAAACTATATTTTTAATTGTGTGTGAAAACAAGAGATAAATAAACTAAATGATATGCCTGAAAATTTTAAACTATTCACAATCCATAGATCCGCATTTTCTGTTTCTTTTCTTCCAGTTATGAACGTGCATTTAGTTATCTTATAGTAGTATGTTATATTTTTAAAATTATTTTTTCTGCAATAGTGACATTGCAAATTACATAACTGTGACTAACTGTTTTTATGTAAAAAATTCAAAACACCTTCAGAAATTACATATATTTATTTAATTTTTGAAAGCTAAGGCAAATGTATTCAAGATTAATCGCAGAGTATTTTGTAACACAGTAATAATATTGTAAGAATAATACACTTAGTAATAGTCACTGTTAAATACAACGTAGTCATGTTGACAAATATTTTATTACAAAAGTTATTTTGAATGCAGTTTGCATATCAAATTAAACCTTGAATGCAACATAACGTAACGCCTTTTTCAGAAATAATGCTCACTTTATTGTCAATATTCAATTCTTATATAAGAAATGATAATCATTTCCGTATATGAAAAATTGCGAATTTTGTAGAAGAGAACATAACCTAATTATTTAAGGTGGCAAATAGCTGTTCGTCCATCTTGCTCTTATACGACATCACTTAAATCATTTTTATAAATACTTTACAAGCGTGGCACATTATTTTGTGGAACAAAAAGTTTCAGCTCCATACTATACAATGACTTGTGCTAATACCGAGGGTGTCAAAATATGTATACACACTTTCGCAGTAGATATCTATTTAATATATTTTAAAGTTGAACCGAAAAACAACAGTAATGTTTAGTATGATGTTCTATAAACAGATGTGACTCTCATACATTATGATAGCGTTGCTACGTGACAGGTAAATCAACAATAAACAAATGAAGTCAAGATTATCGTATGATGTCTTGAAAACAGGTGTAACTCACATTATGTTATGCTAGCGTTGCTATAACAAAATGGAGCCAAAATTATCGTTTGAACAGCGAATACAATTTTGAAGTGGTAATGGAAAACCGAGTATGTTGTTGAAGTTCAAAGGTAATGGAGACGTGTGTACAGAACAAAACCGCCAATGCGAGTAACAATTGCACGCATTCGCGACAAATTTGAGACTCATGGTACTGTATGCGATGTTCATAAGATCAGATGTAGATCAGGGAGACCTCGCACAGCTACAGTCCCGTGCACTGGATCCAAGGCACCATCCAAGGCATTATATAGGACGAAGAGGTCCGATTGAGTTTCCAGCGCGTTCTCCGGATCTAACTCCGTTGGACTTCTACCTATGGGGAACTCTTAAGGAGTATGCCGTATAAAACCAGCTACACTGGCAGCACTTCGGGAAGAAATTGAAGCGGCATGTGTTGCAATCGCTGAGGACACTTTCACAAATGCTGCTCAATCAGTAGTTCAACGTACTCAGCAGTGTATCGACGCCGATGGTGGGCATTTTGAGCAACTGTTGTAACTGTAAAAGTCTAAGATGATTAGTGCTAGTCATTTTCTGTTTGTGTGAATTCATTTTTGTATGTCAACACAGTTTTTCTTTGCTTGAAGTGTGTACACATTTTTGGCACCCTCCGTATACTTGTAACGTTTAGAATGTCCCAATTTTTTCTGAAAAAAAGATTCCAAAAACCTCACGCTATGATGATATCAGAAAAATAAAGACCATATATTTTCTTCAACGAATCCAGTACATCATACTGCTTTTCTGTTTTAAGATAGCATATTAAACTAATTAATCCCTGAAATTAATACTTATTGTCATTCTAATTCTAAACTCTATTGACTTCCGCATATCATTTCTTTAGTTCGTATGTTAAAGAATCAGCTACTTGCAAAGGATGAGCATGAGATTTTATAAAATCGATGGCATTCCATTTGTCATGGTGTCCTATTACCTACAGTTCACAACCAATAAGTTGTAACTGTGTAAAATTTCAAATTATTAACAAAAATGTAGATTCCTTTACCAGCCATATACTTCGCTATCAGTTTTATTTAAATTGAAAGAGATTCGTTTCTCCCTTTATTTTCCCCTTTCTTTCTTACTTTAGAATTTATTTTCTTAATGGCGTCATTAGTTATTCCCGATCATAAAGAAAATTTTCTTTTGTTGCAGGAATATTTAATGTGGATTTTAGCAAGTGTTCACGATTGCGCATCAATAAAGCAGAATTTACATATCGCACAGTTCATAATATCCGGTGAGTATATCCTTTATTCGTGTAATTTCATTTGTTAATATTACGTATAAGGAACAACCTGCTAGCATTAAGCTATGCATATATAGCTTACTTTTAAATGAACAGCCAATGAGATTGCAGCGCACGATGATTTAGGATGTTACCATTTTGTTACGAGCTTCATTTGTGATAATAATATTATAAAAAGAAACATTTGTGACTTACGATGAAACTAACGCATGCAATGTACTAAAAACCAGCAGTAATATATTTCATTGAAGTATTTTGTAATGTACATTGTATGTTTCTTGATTTTTTCTCTCGATTGTCTATTGTAATATAATTTCCAGTGGATTCTTTTGATTTATTTCCGTGTTATATTTGAAAATATAAATGTATAATGTAGATATAGCCTAGTTTTCGAAGTTACATTAAGAAGCTTTTCTAGCATGTGACAATAATTTTTTCCATGCAAAATTTCGTATCCGTTTAACAACAATGTTTGCACAGAACAGAAACGAAATTCATTTTCGTTTTCTATGAAGCAATTGTTAACAACTTCAAGACTCATAGTAATATATTTTATTATAGCATGTTTATCCAGTTCTTTGAATTGAACATATTTATTATTTTCTTTGTTGTAATCAGTAATTTTATTATTTTCATTCTTTTACATCTAATACGGGGGTAAATTCATAAGTTACCGGCTTAACTCTAGGTATGATAAAGACACAGGTTTTTTTCCACTTTTCAATTTAATTAATTACTTTTTATTGCAATACACTTCCAACCCCCGAAAATAGTCAGAAGTCTTGTACGCAAAATGGGTATAAACAACATCCATTACTTCTTCGTCACAATTCAATTTTCTTCCTCGAAGGCCCTTCTTGAGTTTTGGGAAGAGGAAATAGTCACTGGAAGCTAGATCTGGGATGTAGGGTGGATGGTCGATCTCCTTGAAGCCACATTTCTTCACAGTTTCCTTTGCAACAAGAGTTGTGTGTACAGCGGCGTTGTCGTGAAGAAGGTGCACACCATCACTTAGTTTCCTCGCCTTTTCTCTTTGATGTAAGCACATAGTCTGTGCAGTAGGCCAGCATAGTACTCTCCATTTACTGTGGTGTTACTCTCCTTTAAGTCAATGAAGAGTATTCCTTCACATTTCCACAAATTTGTGGCCAAGATCTTCTTGGTTCACTGAGTGAAGTTGGCCTTTAGAGACGGTGCTTTGCAGGTTTACGCCATTCCATTGATAATCTTTTGCACAAGGGATCATAATAGAGGACCATAGTTTCATCTCCTGTAATAATTTCGTCTCGTTGCCACGGCAGAGCTCCAAAAATGCCTGACAACAGATGACTCGTTACTGCTTTTGGACTGAGGAAAGAAGTCTAGGCACCCATCTTGCACTAACCTTATTCCTGTTTAAATATTCATGAATAATTCGATGGACTGTTGTTTTAGAAAGGCCCAACCTTGCTGCTATTTCTGTAACTTTGAGCCGCCCGTCTCGCATAATTTCTCCTTCCACAATAGTGTGTTTTCAAAAGTCCTTCTATTGTGAAGAAATTAATAACAGCTCCGTACTCCATTTTTGACATGTCACAATCTTCTACACATTGCCTTCTTAATGTAACTATATCTGAACAGCTGTACACAGCGGAGAGGAAGTTGCATCTGCAATTATTTACTTAAGGTAAATAAGGTATGACACCAGATAAGGCTTTTGAGAATGCGATAATTCTTATCTGCGAGGTCGGAAACTTATAGACCTACCTTCGTATTCTTATTTATATTTTAATCTAGTATATTATTTATTGTTTTTATCAAAGCCTTTGAGTCGGAAAATAGAGGAACTCAATGGGTAACAATAAAAGAAATTGGATTGCACGATAAACAAATGTATGTACGACATTCATGTATGTTGTGTCACATCAAGGCAAACTTTCAGAATCCTTTCATTCTCTGAGTGGAGTCAACAGGGATGTTTGTTGTCGTCGCTATTGTTTATATTGCATGAAAAGTATTTGCAACAGATAACGTGGAGGTATCTGGTGGAGGTTGCGAGAGAAGTTAGAAAGTGTAGAATACGCAAATGATACGTGTATTTGACACATAGATTTTCAGATAAAACTGGCAAATTATAGGATCTAGATAGACTTCCACATGCAGCGGGACTGCATCTAAATAAACAAAAACTCAAAGAAATGAGGATACAAAACAACCTAGACTCTAAAATAATGCTAGGGAACGAGGAAATAGAACAGATGAAGCAATTTCAGTACCTAAGAAGCATTATCTCAAAAGTGCGAGAGTCAGATGAAAATATCAAAGCTACCAGAATCAGCAAATTTTGCTTTCTCTCAGTAACCTCCCAATGGAAATCTAAACAAATATTCCAGAAATAAAAAATGGATACTTTTAACATAAAAATCAGTTCTGCTGTACGGGTGTAAACCTGGAAAGCAATTAGCACAAGCACAAAAAATTGCAAGTGTTGATTAAAAGATGCTTAAGATTTATAGTGAAATATGGTGGCCAAAAGTCATATCGAATAAAATGTTACAAAGCAGCTGATCACCAGCAAATTGGAAAGAAAGTAAAATTTAGGAAGTGGAAATGGAATAGGCTTGTGTTGCGGAGAGGAGATGGAAATATAGCCAAGGATGCTTTTAAGTAGATACAAGGAGGAATCAGGAAAATAGGGAGACCTAGAATTATACGGTGCAACACAGTCAGAGAGGAAGCAGAGCTGACTGGGAAGACTTGGCAGGAGATCAAGGTTTATGACTAAGAACAGAACACGTTGACATGCTTTCATCAAGGCCCTGTGCTTCCCAGAACTACTACTATTACTACTAGTACTACTACTACTATTACTACTTCTACTGCTTCTACTACTACTTCTACTACTACTTCTATTACTCCTATTACTACTACTACTATTACTACTAGTACTAGCTCTATTACTACTATTACTACTACTACTATTACTACTACTATTATTACTACTACTATTACTACTACTATTACTACTACTACTATTACTACTACTACTATTACTACTACTACTACTATTACTACTACTACTATTACTACTACTACTACTATTACTACTAGTACTAGCTCTATTACTACTACTATTACTACTACTATTACTACTACTACTACTATTATTACTACTATTACTACTACTATTACTACTACTACTACTATTACTACTACTACTACTACTACTATTACTATTACTACTACTTCTTCTAATGCTACTATTACTACCTACACTATTACTTCTACTACTACTAATACTGCTACTACTACTATTACTACTACTACTACTACTACTACTACTACTATTACTACTAGTACTACTACTATTACTGCTGCTACTACTACTATTATTACTACTACTTCTACTACTACTATTACTACTACTACTACTACTACTACTACTACTACTACTATTATTACTACTACTAGTACTACTAGTACTACTACTACTACTGCTGCTACTACTACTATTATTACTACTACTACTATTACTACTACTACTACTGCTGCTGCTGCTGCTACTACTGCTACTACAATGTTTCACACAATCTATGATAAGATGGATCCATTTTACCGTTCCTGAGAATAAAAGCTTTTATGGATAACAGAAAATTTATGGACCTACCCTCGGACATCTCGTTGGAGAGAAACATTGGCACCAGGCAAAATTGTGTAATGAGCGGTACAATGCGCGCAATTTGTGATAGGTCAGTTCTTGTGAAATGATCTGCGTTGCAGCCGGTGACAACCACCTCCGACAATAAGCTCCACAGGCTAGGGCGAAAATGTCGCTTTCGCAGAACACTGCATGTCTTCAAAACAATGCACAAGCTTTCAGAGAAGAACTTTCCCAATATACAATATTTCAGAGAACTCGAGTATAATGTCGGGAGCTAATGAAGATAAAAAAAGGAAAAAAAATGGCGGCCTTCGTCGCCCTATTACTGCCAATAGCAAACACTAAAAATTTAGACAGTATTATATTTACTGGATGATATTATTTATCATTATAAAATATTTCTATAATTTTTAACAATCTGAATTTGTTTAAAACAATATTTCTCGTATGGAAACGAAACATAAGATAATATAAATTCGCTTACTTAAAACCATCCATGTACACAAATTGTTAATCAATTACTATCCATTATCTTTTACTGCAGTGCAATAAATAATAATAATAATAATAATAATAATAATAATAATAATAATAATAATAATAATAATAATAATAATAATAAGAAGAAGAAGAAGAAGAAGAAGAAGAAGAAGAAGAAGAAGAAGAAGAAGAAGAAGAAGAACATAAATAAGAATAACCTAATCAAGTATTTTTCATTAGTGTAACATGCAAAAAAATTATTTTAAGAAATTTACTGTAGTGCAAAATTAATGGATCATTTAAACACACATGCATCTATAAACAGATATAACTTTTGATTTTTGTAAAGCCATGCAAATATAAAATGGATAGCCAGTTATATAATTAAGATGTTTTTACAAATGGAATAAATAAATTTAACCGAACTACTGGGATAAAAAATGTAATGCAAAATACAGTTTATCTTATATATGTGTAAGAAAACGTTGCAGCCCACATCAAGAGCTCTGTTAAATATGTACTTTGATTTGCATTAGAAAATTTCAATTGTTCTAATGCAACACTTTTTTACCAGCTTCCTCTATATCCAAATCATGGTCTAGTGGTAAACATTTATTGACAACATTTATAAATGAAGTTACTCTTTGAGCGAGATGTTAATACTTATTTTTCAGGGTAGTGCCACTTTCAGCGGGTGTCCTTTATTCCCAACCTCCATCTCTCACGATCTTGTCAATCTTCATCTTGCATGTTGTAGTGTTTCATTGTTAATTTAATTCCTGCTGTCCATGATAGTCTTGGGCGACCACGTTTTCTCCTTCCTGATAGTGACCACTCCTAAAGAATTCTGGGCCATCGTTCGTCCTCCATTCTCCTAACTTCTGGATTCTTTCTGCATCTGATTCCTCCATAACTATAACCTTTCTAATCTCTTCATTTCTTTTTCTTTCCAATCTAGGTCACCCAGGCTCCTCTTCGTATGCCATCCATCTCCACTGCCTGAAGTTGACCTTTTTGGCGTTCAGTCAAAGTCGAACCTTCTGCCCCATAAATTAATATACTCTCATCTAATGTATGAAGGATTTTTTTTTTTGTTTTTGTTTTTTTGTTTCCTTGGATATAACTTTCTTCCAGATTTAACATTTAACATCTTGGTCGTCCTTCTAGGCTGTAAGATTTTGTAGTCCCCATCATCAACTTCACAGCTCCCCAATAATGGATCTCAAGTGCTTAAATTGCTTCACTACTCTGATGGTAGATTTATATTTTTTTTTATATCTTTTCCACTCCCACTCCTATTACCAGATACAGTTTTCTTCATATTTATTTGAAGTACTCGAAACTTCATTAACTTTCTTATCAAAAACTTTGCATCCTCTCGACTTTGAGTAATCAACACCTGGTCATGGAGTAAACTGTTAAATGCTTAAAGGGAACTCCCAGACCTGCACATGAGCGATTCAACCTCTCCAATGCATGTTCAATATGTATTTTAAAAACGGTTGAAGACATGCTACAACTTGTCTAAGGTCTTTAGTGGTTTGAAATACAGTTGATAACTTATTTCCTATCTTCACTGCTGCTTGACATTGCTGGTATAATCGTCTAGCGAGTAAAATTAAAGGGGGCTCAATACCAACGTTTTCCACTGCCTTCCAAAGTTGATGGAAAGGCATATAATCACATGTCTTCTCAAAATCTAAAAATATTAAATTGATTTCCAGTCCTTTAGAATGCAACTTTTTACTAATTTGTCTAAGGCTGAGTATATGATCCAAATACGAGTGTCCGGCAGTGAAGCCGACCTGATCTTCTGTTGTTTTTGCTTCAATTGCAATCTCCAGCCTACACTTAAGAATGCTAGTAGTGTTCTTAAGTGTTACTTTATAATTATTATTATTATTATTATTATTATTATTATTATTATTATTATTATTATTATTATTATTATCAAGACAACTCACGAAATTATCCAATTTGCTCCATTTGTTACATTTTAGTACTTACTTCCGCTGCACTCTTAGATTGTTCTGGACTTCTCCACAGGCAAGCAATAACTTTTGGGCATCTTAAACTTAACAGACATTGATGGGACATTGTCATATTTTGCATAATCTATTTTAATGAAAAGGACAGTCCGCAATCGATACTCGTTTCCATGGTCAACTTCAGAACAATGGAGAAATACCGCGGTTAGCGAATGTATTGGGGAGCGGGAAGAGACAACGCGGCAAGCGACACCCATAATGCAATTTAAATATTGCTTTCAAAAATTCCAGAAACTAATCTCTGCTACCACAGTGGTCTGCATGCGTCTTACGATGCTCTGCCGTTGACACTCAAAACAGAATGCAAATGAAGGGAGCTAATTATGTAACTAACAATAAAGATTAGTGAAGGAAAATCCTTTGTATGTTTCGCAAGAATATCGGAGAAGAATAATTGTTGCGAAGTTTAAGAATCTATTCAACACATTTATTTCATTTTAAAACTTTAAGATATATGTGCAAATTAAAGGATAACCATTATATTAAAACGTTAAAATTTTACTAGCAATCTCATAAGCCAACATACAGTGTTTAAATAAAGCGTGCACTCTTTAAAGGTCTGTCAAGCAATATTAACAACCTGTCTACTAACAGGCAATGCATTAAAATACAAATAAGGTAAATAAAAGGCATTTAGCTACCTGGGCAACTGTAAGAACTTTCAATACTATAACTGATTCGAAACAACAGACAAATAAAATGAACATAATTCGTGGCATAGCACGAAAGTACTGGCATGATAACAAAACATTCCAATGAGCCAGGTGGTTGCCCAGCCTGTGTCCAGTCAAGGCCAAAAGTAAAAAGTCTGAACTCTAGAAGAAACGCAAGCCGCAAGGAAGGAACATAGACGCCACACGTGATAAAAAATTTAAACTTGGTGCCAAAAATTACTACATTAATGGATCATTTAAACACTTTTCGTAAATTGTTTATCGTTTTTAAATTTAAAAGATACACAAAGATTGTTTGATGACGTTTTTATTTTGTCTATGGCGTTTCTATATCATATTTGAAGGTGGAGCGTGTTACTTTAACATCAGTTTAACTTCAATAATTTCCTCTTAGAGCAGCAGCATAATTGTTGTGTAATTATTGTATTTTCAACTAACAGAGATCTTGTGTTCGATTGCTGTATTACTAAGTCAGGTGTGATCATCATTGTTATACAGCAGTTGGCAACTAACTTTTGTGAAATGTACATCTTTCAGAGTGAGTTGAAAAGTGATCCTATAATTTAAAATAATGCCTCCTAAGACAAAATACTCTGGTTAGTCACCAAGTAAAAGGAGGAAGGTAGTAACACTTGTGAAGAAAGCTATTC
The DNA here is from genome assembly GCA_030762175.1 of Metallyticus violacea. Taxonomy (NCBI): domain Eukaryota; kingdom Metazoa; phylum Arthropoda; class Insecta; order Mantodea; family Metallyticidae; genus Metallyticus; species Metallyticus violacea. Next base: position 92,519,448 of record CM060831.1, on the reverse strand, counting down.
CTCTTCCTATGAAGAAACGGTGAAAAGGTAGACTGGTGTTACTACAAATTCAGGCATTAGGAAAGTTTTCAAGTGGTACGAAGTAACTGGGAGTTATAACAACTCCAAGAGGTGGCAGAAAACCAAAATCAACTGCTCAAGGCTGCCAATTTTCTCTACAAGATCGCCGACGTACGGCAAAAGATATAAATGTCATCTGTAGAACTTCTGGACTACAAATCTCTGACCGAACAATCAAATAAAATTTTGGGGAAAATGGTCTACGGGTCAGGACTCCAAGAAAGAAGACTAAAAGCAGAGGCAAAAGCATATGTAATGGACTTTAAAACAGGGATTAGAGTAAAGTCATTTGGAGCGATGAAATGAAGGTCAACATATCTGGAAGTGATGACATCATGTATGTGCGTCGCCGAACAGGTGAGGACATGTTACCTGAGTGCACCACCTTCACTATGAAACATTCTGCCGGCGTCATGGTATGGGGAAGCATGGCAAGGCATGGTGTCGGGCGCCTAGCAGTGCCAGAGGACAAATTTAATGCCAAAAAATACCAAGAAAAGATCTTAGGGCCGATCTCACCAATTTCTCACTAATTCAACATTAACTAATTAAGAAGTTAATTGAAGAAGTTAATTCCCAATTAAATTTTTGCATCCCACCAAACTAAATACGCAGTCAATTAGCTAATTAGGATTTAAGTCATCACGGCTTTCTGAATTATAGAAAATCCGTGATTTAAGGGGCCATGGACACAGAAAAGAATGCCTCATACACTATTTGTAATATACCGGAGATCGTTACTCATTTTTTTTCATGACAATTGCACACCAGAAGTGGAGAGAAAGAAGAGAATTTAATCTGTAAGGGTGGAAGACGAGCTACCGCAGCGCTCACTCCATACGCAAATCGTTGGGCCGTTGCTCTCTAAATCCAGCGAAATCACCTGCATACATGAACTTCTTGTACCGTTATCTCGTAGTGTACATTCATTGGAGAAATGGCTTGAGTCCTTAAATAAACAGAATACGCTACTTTCAATTACATTTCATTTTTTACTGAGTATTTCATAGTTCAGATAGTCATCTTTCGAAATATGGGAAGACATAACCTCCAATCCACTGCATACAGATTCCTGTTTATGTAATATTTAGGGCGAAATAATAAGACTTTTAGCATCATTTAATTATTATAAACATTTACATGTCTGTTGGGAATTCTTGGTCATATCTATAGAACATAAAGCATCTAATGCCGAAACTTTACTCAGTCGAACCCGCATTTGGAAAGCTGTTTTCTCCATACAATTAAATAAATCTTGTCTTTCTGAAATTATCCTCAGCCGTCTTGGAATAATGTGGTCTTCAACTCAACATTCGCCTTGCCATAATGAAAAGTCAATTGAGAATTAACTCGTTAAATGGCCAAATATATACGCCAATTAACTTAATTGGAGTTTAATGACAGATTAGCATACAATTGTCGATGGTGAACTGCAACACTCCAATTAAAGGAGAATTAAATAGGAATTAAAAGTTAATTGAGCTCGGTGAGATCGGCCCTTAAACTTAAAACAACTGCCTACTTACTATTCGTGATTTGTTTGGGAGTGACAGTCAGCGGTGCATCTTCCAGTAGGATGACGCAAAGTGTCATGCCCTCGAATCAATTAGGGATCATCATGTAAATGTCCTTCCTTTGCCAGGGAACAATCCTGACCGCAACCCAATTGAAAATTTGTGATCAGGACTGGAAGTTTTGATGTCACATCGAAATCCCAGTAACAAGAGAAGCTGCTAGAGGCCATCATCCAATCACGGTTTAGAGTACTAACAGCAGAAGATCTCCAATGTTGGCGGGCTCAAAGCCATGAAGGATCAAGGCGAGGCAGTAATCAAACCATAATAATATCCGACAATATATTAACACAAACAACTACAATAATTCATATGAATGTGTCCAAAATGACAATTTACAGCTGTTGTTTTGATAATTAGTATGCTCATTTTTGAGACATTGAACATGTTTGCCTTGGTTTCTTCAAACTTTCACTTCAATAAAAGCATGAATTCAATTAAAATCAAAAGTAAAATGTGATATTTAACTAATTCTCTAGAGTGTTCAGAATTAATGCCACTACTATAGAAGCAGCAGAAAAGAAGGGGCTTGGATCAGACATATGCTCTGAAAGGAGAAAGATAAAGAATGACGCAATGGCACACAGAAAGGAAGTTCTCGTTTTACATAACTAGATTTTATATTGTTTTTATTTTTATTCATTTATTTTTCGATGCTTTACTTCTGAGCCTACACCAGAGAGCCGCTTATGAAATACACATAAACCCTTCATGGGTTTTGCTGCTGAGAGCAGCAAGTATTCTCTAGTGCAGATAGTTTTGTGTAAATTGACTCATTTCTTTCTGTCTGCTTTAATTTTCAGGAAAATTTTGCCACTACGATTATGGGGCTCTCAATGTGCAATATTACGGACAAGAACAGCCATATGATTATAAATTGTCAAATATAAAAACATCAACATATATTCTCTACTCAGATGGTGACTGGGTTGCTGATAAAACCGTAAGTAACATTCAGAACAGTAGCTTGTTTCCTGAATTGCATGTGCATGAAAGTAAAATTAAAAGAAAAGGTTCAGAAAAATGGGCAAAAGGTGTTAACAAGAGCAAGCCTCAGTTATTCTGTTGATGTCTCTCATGTTCACGCACGCCTTCAACGACGATCTTGCTAAGCATCCATGCTCTGAGAAAGTATCACAAATCAGATGTTTTCTAATTTGAAAGGCTTTTCTGCAGCATTTTCCTCAGTAAAACCGAAGCAAAATCAGAGGCTGGAGCTATAAACCTTACCAAACTTTGAGACGCCATTATTAAGAACCAGAAAGAACGTACGGGACTATAGAGGGCTATTATCCAAAACTGTTTAATGTTATAATATTAATGTATACCCTTTGATAAAAATGTTAGTCATCTCTTGAACGCAAAATTCTTCAAAATCCTATTCGATACAGCGCGTGATTCACAAGGTATCCCCCCTCAGGGGCCCAATTTATTGGGTACGGGGCGTAGCGACCCCGAGGCACCCGAGCTGCTCCCTCAGGTCCGCGCTTAGCGCGTTTGACTCCTTTTTAGTTTGTCTCCATTTTACTTTTTACTTTTTAACCTCCCTGCTTTTAGTCTGATGGATGCCCCCGTGTTTGACACGGTTAAAATGTGACTGGGTAATAGCGTGACTCCCAGCACTGGGCCATCATGTAGGGCAAGAGCGTATCCCCTGGTAAAGGCCAGGCCCGGGGAGGGGCCATTACATGCGCTGTAAACTTTCTGCAGGCGATTGGGTCCCTTTGTCTCTACTCAGGAAGGTGTGACCCTGAGGTTACTTGTTCCAGGCCAGGGCAACTAACCTAAGCCGGGGTGGCGCCCAGAAAGCAGCCTGCCATCGGAGACAGCTGTAATGGTGGAGGATTAAATCGCTATGGATATTGAAAACAATTTTACCCAGGTGAAACGAAAGAGAGTTGAAGTAAAAGAAGTAACTGAGAAGCCTTTTCCTCGTTACTTAGTGATCAGTCGTACGGAGGACGGTCAGTCTTTTCAAAGGGTAAACCCATTTATTATTCAGAAGGGCATAGATGCCATAGCTGGTCCCGTGAAATCCTGCACACGACTTCGCAATGGACCTCTTTTAGTGGAGACAGTTGGAATGTCGCAGAGTAACTCATTGCTCAAGGCGGCGATCCTCCACGGTTATCCGATCCGTGTCGAGCCACATAAATCGCTAAATTCGTCGCGAGGAGTTATATCCACTAATGTTCTTGACGGTATGTCTGACCCGGATATCCAAAACTGTTTGGAAGACCAGGGGGTCATATCCGTGTATCGAGTGCAGGCGAGGAGAGACGGAGAACTACAGCCTACCCGTACTCTCTTCCTCACATTTAATAAGGTTGACCTACCGCAGAAGATTAAAGCGGGCTATGAGGTGATCGAGGTGCGTCCGTATATTCCAAGCCCGTTGCGATGTTATCAGTGCCAGCGTTTTGGCCATACACGCATATCTTGTAAGAGCGCCACTTCCATCTGTGGAACCTGCGGTATGGAAAGTCATGAGGGAGCATGTTCATCGGCTCCAGTCTGCGTGAATTGTCGAGGGAATCATCCAGCCTCATCCCGTGACTGCCCTCGGTATCGCGAAGAACGCTGCATCCAGGAAATCCGGGTTAAGGAGAAACTTTCCTTTGTGGACGCCCGGAAGCGCTTTCAATCACGCCAGCCCACAGTACCTCAGACCGGTACGTACAGCGCAGTAGCTTCTTCAGCGACCAAGAAACGCGACAGTAGTACGCAGACGTGTGACCTTATATTTACACGGGTCCCTAATGTACCCAGTTCTCCGCAACGAACCGCCGTGAAACCTAAGCCGGTTGTGTTTAATGCCCCGGAAATTAAGTTCAGGACCGCTTATACCAGGACTGATTTTATGAAGACGCCCACCCCTGTAGATAAGCGAAATAGCCCTTCTCCTCCTCGGAGGTCCCGCTCCCATGACGGGAGCAAACCCGCTAGGCGGTCTCCGTCACCGCCTATATCAATATCCAACCGATTCCAGGGGTTGGAATCGGTGGATGCTTCTCAGCGGGAGAGCCCTCCCTCTGAGGAGGCTATGGAGCAGAGTGCCCCTGCTCCTGTGAAACCACCTAGTCCCACGCGACTGAAGAAAGGACGTTTGATTCGCCCTGGACCGTCCAAAAAGTAAGGTGGTAAATTTTAAGCTTATTTTTAATTAATTTTAACAATGACTATCCTTACGTGGAATGTGTGTGGACTCCGCAGTCGAAGACCTGACTTGGAGCTCCTTTTGCGATCGACTGACCCTCCGCTTGTGTGTCTCCAAGAGACAAAACTTCGGCCACAAGATTCTTTTATTATGCGCGGCTACTCTTCGGTGAGGTTTGAACTCCCTCCCGTAGAGGGCACTCCCGCTCATGGCGGAGTTCTAATTTTAATTAGAGATGACGTGTACAGTGCCCCACTGCAGCTCCAGACTCCTTTGCAAGCTGCTGCAGCTACAGTTACTTTTTCTGGCCTTAGTTTTTCTATCTGCACTGTTTATTTGCCTCCTTCCGGCACTATCGCCATAGTTGATCTGGACAATCTTCTGTCTCAGCTACCACCCCCTGTTCTACTTTTGGGCGATTTCAATGCACACCACCCCCTATGGGGTTCTAACACGGAGTGTGCCAAGGGTAGCATGTTGGCAGAATTCCTCGATCGTCACCATCTCATTCTGCTCAACACTGGTCAACCTACTTTTCTTTCTGACAGCACTCGCAGCTTTTCACACTTAGACATATCCATCTGTTCTGCATCACTTGCTGTAAATTTCACGTGGAACGTCATCTCCGATTTATATTCCAGTGACCACTTTCCATGTCAGATTCATGTACTCTCTTCCAACGCACATTCACAGCGCGGGCCAAAATGGCTCTTTGATAAGGCGAATTGGCCTCTCTATCGATCTATGGCTGAATTTTCAGGGTGTGAATTTCCATCTATTGACGTCGTGATCGAGCACCTCCGTACGGTCATCACCACAGCCGCAGATCAGGCTATTCCTCGGTCGTCTTCTCACCGCAGAGGCTTACCAGTTCCCTGGTGGACCGATCATTGCCGGGATGCCTTGCGTGCACGCCGAGGTGCTCTCCGAGCTTTTCGTCGCCACCCTACTTTAACAAATATGATTCGCTATAAACAACTGCGCGCCAAATGCCGTCGTGTCATTAAGGATAGCAAGAAGGCTTCTTGGATTGCTTTTACCTCGTCTTTTAACCGCACAACGCCTTCATGCGTAGTTTGGGAACGACTACGCCGCGTTGCGGGCAAACCTAGGTTTACGCCCATACCCGATCTTCGGATTTTAAATCAAGTGTTCACTTCTCCAACGGAAGTCGCAGATATTTTAGGACGTACTTTCGCTGACGTTTCAAGTTCGGCCAACTATCCTGCTGCTTTTCGCACAATTAAAGAGCAGGTCGAGTCGCAGGGCTTCTGTTTTGCCTCCGAACATCAGGAGTGTTACAACGTCCCCTTTACCTCCAGGGAATTGGAGCATGCCCTTACGAACTCTCGACACTGTGCACCAGGGCCCGATGGTATTCACGTTGCTATGTTGCAGCATTTGTCAGCGGAAGGCAAAGCTTTTTTATTACGCACTTTCAATTTTATTTGGTGTAATGGCACATTTCCTAGCGCTTGGCGGTTGGCCACTGTCATTCCTATACCTAAGCCTGGAAAGGACCCCCATCTTCCTTCCAGTTACCGTCCGATTTCCCTCACCAGCTGCGTCTGCAAGGTGATGGAACGAATGATTAACGGGCGGCTTATGTGGTGGTTAGAGTCGAGGCATTTTTTAACGAACGCTCAGTGTGGTTTCCGTCGTCACCGTTCCTCGGTCGACCATCTTGTGTCTCTAACCACACATGTAATGGACGGTTTTGTGCGTAGGTGCCAAACGGTGGCTGTATTTTTTGATTTGGAGAAAGCGTACGATACTTGCTGGAGAGGCGGTATCCTCCGAACGCTTCACGGTTGGGACATACGTGGGTGTATGTCTGTTTTTATTCAGGAATTTATGAAGGACCGGGTTTTTAATGTTCGGGTGGGATCAGTTTTTCATCTACTTTTATTCAAGAGAACGGTGTACCTCAGGGCTCGGTACTTAGTTGCACACTGTTTGCCATTGCGATTAACTCTATCACCGATTGTTTACCGACGGGAATACAATCGTGGTTGTTTGTAGACGATTTTGCCATCTATCTTTCTTCTCGGAGAACCTGTCTCTTGGAACGCCGCCTCCAATGCTGTCTCGACCGCCTTTACGCTTGGAGTGTATCTCACGGGTTCCGTTTCTCCGCAGAGAAGACCGTCTGCATGAACTTCTGGCGCCACAGGGAGTATCCTCCACCTTCGCTCCATCTTGGCCCAGACGCACTCTCTTTCGCAGACGAAGTTAGGTTCCTTGGCTTGGTGTTTGACAGGAAATTATGCTGGTCATCGCATATAGCGCTACTCAGAGGCAAGTGTGAACGTTCTCTTTGTATTTTACGTGTTTTAAGTGGCACATCTTGGGGAGCTGACCGGAGTGTTCTTTTACGTTTTTATCGCTCACTTATCCGATCGAAACTGGACTATGGCTGTGTGGTTTACGGCTCAGCGCGACCTTCTGTTCTGTGCCGCCTGGACCCGATTCATCACCGGGGTATCCGTGTTGGCATTGGAGCATTCCCCACCAGTCCTGTGTTGAGTTTATGTGCGGAGTCTGGAGAACCTCCGTTGTTTTATCGTAGGGATGTTTACTGGCTGCTTGGCTGCGCAACCTTGTCATCCCACGAATGGGCCGTTCTTTAATGTGTCTTTTGATCGTTTTTATGCTGTCCGGTCTTTTACCCCTAAGCCTGCTGGCTTTCGTTTTAGGGAGATTTTACGGATGTTGGGCTTTGAGTTACCTGCTTTTTTCTTTGCCGTGGAGAATGCTTCTCCTCCCTGGATTTTAGCAGAGGCCCCCGTTCATCTTGGGCTTACGTCCTGTCCGAAATCTTCGACCGCAGCACATGTTATTCGTTGTTCTTTTAGCGAGATCAAATCCTCTTTTAACGGCTGGAATTTTATATATACAGACGGCTCGAAATCTGACACAGGGGTAGGATGTGCTTTTGTTTTTAATGGAGCATGTTTTATGTTTGGTCTTAACGTTGCGACATCTATTTTTATAGCGGAGCTTTATGCTATTTATCGGGCGATTTTATTTATTTCTGTTCACGGGCTTGGGAACACTGTTATTTGTTCTGACTCTTTGAGTGCACTATTAAGTTTTAGAAATCTGTACAACCACCACCCCCTTGTGCAGAAGGTCCAGGATCTAGTGTTAACTCTTTTGGACGCTGGCGTCAGGGTTACACTTTTATGGGTACCTGGGCATGTGGGTCTCAAAGGTAATGATGCCGCAGATGTCGCAGCTAAATCCGCTCTTTTAGACCCTGCTGAGCATGAGCAACGTTTTTATTTTGGCGATTTTAACCATTTATTACGTAGTGGCATTCTCTCGCGCTGGCGCGATGAGTGGGATTTAATACTCGCCAATAAGCTTCGGGAATGTAAATCATCCCCTTTTAACTGGTCAACTTCTTCTCGCGCTGTTCGTCGCGAAGAAGTAATTTTAGCTCGTCTTAGAATTGGGCATTGCCGTTTTAGTCACTCTTACCTTTTCAATGGTCAACCCGCTCCAGCTTGCCCCCACGACCACCCCTTTACAGTGCGTCACATTTTAATTAAATGCCATCATCTGGCAGCTTTTAGACATAGCCTAGGTTTGCCCTCATCTATTGAGGAATTACTTGCAGATGATGTGGTTGCTGTTGAGCGAGTGCTCCGTTTTATCCGCGTTTGTGGTTTTTGGAGCAAGGTGTGAGGTGTTCTCTTTTTATCCATGACGGCATTTTTAGACGCTTTTAAGACTGTGGTTGTTTCAGCATTTGATGCATCGTTTTTAGTACCAGTCTTTGAGTTGTTATATATAGCCCTTGTTATTGTTTTTGGGTTTTATTGTTACCAGGTTAGACTTTTACAACACTGGTTTATTTTCAGCTTTTGCTGATGTGTTTTACTACCAGTTTTTATATGTTCTAGTGTTGATGGTTATAGGGTTTTATTGACCCTTTTTAGACCATTATAGGACTGTTGTTTTCGCGATTGCGGCTATTTTAATACCAGTCCTTTGTTGACCATTACACCCACTTGTTATTTGTTATGGGCTTTTATTTTGTTGCACAACGTGCTGCTCAGACTTGATTTGTGTTAACTATTTATACTTTATCTCTGACGCAGTTTTTAGTATGTTTGGGCGCTAATGACCTTAGCTGTTGTGCGCCCCTTAAACAACAATCATCATCACAAGGTATCCAATGTAGACAATGCAAGCACCTGACTAGTGTGTATGTGTTCCGTTAGCTCTGTGGCAGAGTGTGCAATGATGCCATGGTTAAGAGCGCAGGTCCGCTTCCTGGCAGGAATCATTGTTTTTAATACATCCTTGTAACATATTATTACAAATTAGTTTTGTAATATTGTTTCTCATGCACAGCAAGCTTTAACATTAACATATTATATACATTATAATGAATATTATATTTCTTTCAGTATTTGTTCTCCTAAAGGCAATACGCTACACACGCATTCCCTGCAGATGCACGAAGGACAAAAGATTCCTTATGTGCAAATTCAAGACGCCTGGGATGTTGTAGACTCTCGTCTATACACTACTGTAGAAATAAGATACCATATATGCCCTGCAGATTGAGGGCATTATAAATGCTGAGGGTTCAACACCCGATATTAATTTATGTTTATTTCTCTGTGTTTTCACTTTAGAAGATAAATATTTCTCTCCATGTATTTGTTTAGTTATTTGTAAAGAATATATTAGTTTTTGATTACCTTTTTACATAAATAATGCCACAAAACTCAAATGATATATTAAAATACAATTTGATATCAAGGTAAAATGATGTTCCCTAGGAGCTTACGCAGAAGAGCATGTGCTAGTCGCTGCATGCGCGTTGTGAAAGCAGTGTTTGCGACCGTCCCCGAAGTTCTTCGATCGACACAGTCTAGAGATGATTTTTTTTTTTTTTGGAGGAGGGTCAAAGTGTGTGCTTTTCTTAAGAAATGACATTGTTTATATTTCTAAGGCCACTATAACTCATCTTTTCTGTTTTTGTCATCTACAGGACATCATGCTTCTTGCCAGCAAACTGCGGAACGTAACACTGTACAAAGTACCATATCCTCCTTTTGGTCATATTGACTTTTTGTTTTCTACCAAGACACAAATATATGTAAACAAGAAAGTAATAGAGTTTGCAAGGAAATATAAAATGCAACCACCGATCAATCAGTCATCGAAATTCAACTGGATACCCGCATACTTCTTAGCGTTGCTGCTATGTGTTGTTCTACATAAGTACTGTAAACGATAAACTGTTATTTAATGTTATATATAGGTTCCTGTTAATAGTTATAACTAAAGTGTAACAACGTCAATAGATATTGTATAACAACCAAAGAACGTTTGCGTGCAGTGAAAATGTTTCCCCAAAACCTTTATCTTTTCCATTTTTCACATGCTTCAGTAAACGTAAAACCATGCATGAGGACAGTTAACTAAATAAGCATCATACTTTATTACAGGCATAGCTTTTGGCGCTAAAATTTAACTTTAAAATATTTTGTTAGCTTAATGTGCATGTGGTTCGTTTCATTGTCACTTTTCGCTTCCCGCCTGTGCGCAAGTAAGACAAGTTCAGTTCTGTCTACAGTTCCTGGTGGTGTAGTGGTAACCATAACCACTTCCTAAACCCAAGATCGCGGGTTCGATCCCGGCCAGGACCGATGGATTTTTGGGCGTAAAAATCCTAAGTATGGCTTGCTTCGGAAGGAAAGTAAAGCCGTGGGTCCCGTGTCGTACATTTACGGCACGAAAAAGAACCTTAAGCCTGAAAGAAGAGGCCTGTGAGCAAAATTTGTCGGCCGTTTCACGCTCTGATTTGAATGGGACGCTGATGACCTGAAATGTTAAAGAGCGTCCATTAATAAAACAAATCAAAAATCAGTTCTGCCTACTGCAATATGGAGGTGACACGCTACTGTGCAACGTTACAGGAAGCCTACGGACAGTTTTCTTCTTCCTAAAATTTTAAAGAGGAGAGAGACAATCACCTTCAAAGGATGATGTAATCGGCCCTCCAATTTGTACCTAACCGGGGGAAAAAAATATATTGACGCTCGTCAAATAATATTGAGAACGCTTTCAGAAAGCCTGAAATTTTCACTGGGGTCATCCACACGATGGTAACTGAAAAATAACATACAGCGAGTTCAAAGATTGTTGATTCCCGATCAAAAGAACGTTCGCGTGCAGGTTGAAGGTGGTGTTACAGGGAGAAGCGGAGCTTCTTTCAAAGGTAATCAATACTGATGAAACTTGGCTACATAATTTCGATACTCAGAGCAAACAGCAAAGATTTTTGTGGAAATATCCATCACCATTTACAACAACAAAAAAGTGGTTGCTGGGTTAGTTACAGTTACAGTTACAGTTATCTCATTTTTCGATATAAAAAATAGTTTACCTACACACAAATATGTAACTGGGCAATGCTACAGAGAAGTCCTAAAAACTCCCCAAGAACATATTGCACGCAAAAGGCCACGTTTCCTACAACAAACTTTATGTTGCACAAAGATTGCGGCACATCCCAAATATTGTTTCTGAATAACTCATAAAAATAAATGTGAAGTGTGCCCCTCGCCCTCCCTATAGTCCAGATTTAGCCCCGTGCGACTTTCTCCTTTCCCTCAAATTGAAGAAACGCTTTTGTGAGAGGCATTTTCCATCATCAGGAGCAGCGGTGAAAAACGCGGAGGCGATTCTGAAGGGTCTATCATAAAATGATTTCCAGCATGCCTTTGAAGACTGGCAGAAAGGCTGAGACAGGTGCATTGCATTCAGCAGGAACTATTTGGAGAAATATCATCAAAATTTTGAGGAAAAGCAAATAAGTGTGTTGTTAAAAAATTATGCCCATTATATATTGAGCAGTCCTTGTATGTTTGACCTCATATTTCATTCGTAAGTGCTGCAACATCATGTTTTGACATAAAGATAGGTATATAAGTGATGGTCTTTAATACACTGGCCAATCCCACTGTAATTAAAATGAGAAAATGCAAATAATATACTCCTTTTAACAATTCGAGAAATTTTATGACATGTGATTGTGTAGTAGTAAGAGCAAATTTAGTGGTAAAAATACCAAGGGTGCCAAAAACTGTATACATTCTTTTACAGTAGATATCCATTTAATATATTTCAAAGTTGGACCGAAAATCAGCTAATATGTAGTATGACGTTCTGTAAACAGATGCGACTCGCTACACTGGCAGCACTTCGGGAAGAAACTGAAACGACATGTGCTGTAATCGCTGAGGTCACTTTCGCAAACGTTGCTCAACCAGTAGTTCAACGTACTCAGAAGTGTATCGACACCGATAAGGGGCATTTTGAGCAACTGTTGTAACTGTAAAAGTCTAATGTGATTAGTGCTCATCATTTTCTGTATGTGTGAATTTAGTTTTGTTATGTTGGCAGAGTTTTTTTTTCTTTGCTTGAAGTGTGTATACATTTTTGGCACACTCTATGTAATGCTGGAGAGTCATAGATATAAAATAAAATTATTTGGAGTTGATGGTTTTGCTGTGACCCTATATAGTTTTTCTCATAAAATGCAACTTGCAGTAACTTTTCAAGAGCAATTATGGGTGATAAGGATAACCATGGCGGAATACATCACTTTGAATCACAAAGTTTAATGAAATTATGACAGTAAAATAAATTCAGTTTGTTTTAAACTTCACACATTAAGGTACCGCTATATCACCAAAGTGTTCAATTCTTTTATCCTCTTTCTCATCATCATCTACATAAAAATGCAACCCTTCCTTACATTTCTATTCAGACACAAAATGGGTCTCCAGCAGTTTTTTAGTGACTGCCAGTCTGAATATTTTCTATGGTCTTTTCTCTTTTCAAATTGGGAGAACCAGCTCGAACATTACAGTCAAAAGCGATTCCCTTGCTTTTAATGCACTGGTGACTACTACACGCTTCACTACGCGAGTCCAGCAGCATTTTGAAGTACACTCTGTGTGCTTGTACGCCAATCTTGGACATGTCAATGTGTGCTATGCCTCTTGATCTGGCCAGATTCAGAACACATGCTTTTATTCTTTTTAGGATATACAATTTGTTTTTCAATAACACCAAAAGCTTTATCCCGTTAAATAAAAGAATAGCCTCGCACTGAAAACACTAGTACTTCTTCTTTTACACTGACAGGATTTTTTCAATGCAGCCCTTGCATACTATTTCAATCAGGGAGTTTTTATTTTTTCTCCCCACAACTAGAGAAGAACTTTGGCTAATAGATCGAGTTCCCTAAGAAGAATATGAGCTGTTGCAGCAACATATTTCTTTTCTTTTGCCAAGCTTTCTCCAGAAACAACTTTGACTACTGTGTAAAGATTCAGATGCCTCGAATAGTAGGTCACCTAGACTGCCAATTTTGGCATTGTTAAAATGTTTTGAAGGTTAGGACATGCTTTTCATACTTCTGTAGCAGTTTCTTAAAGGCTTCAGCTTTCATCAAATGTGGCTATGTTTTTATTCTTATCGGTTCCTTTTTTGGGGCGTTCTTGCAGCTTTAATGCTGTTTCCAAATCGAATGCATTCACGGCATCTAAGATTATTGAAGCTTTAGTTCAATTCCCGCAAGATATAGGTGGACACCGACATTCTTCATTACATTTTCCAAAGTAATTTTGTAGAAAGCGTTCTGTCTGAATGCACATGAATAGTTTTACCGCCACAGCAGTGGTTTGCGTGACCTCGCAACTTAACCAAAGCTGTCTCACTGATTGCAATTTTGCATTAAATCAAACTAATCCTGTCACCTCCCATTTATTCTTCTCTTATATCTTGCACCCTGTGTCTCTCAGGACGAGAATGTTCAAAACAGCCCCGGAACTTATGCAGAGAGTGCCAAAAATGTATACACACTTCAAGCAAAGAAAAAAGTGTGTTAACATAACAAAACTGAATTCATACAAACAGAAAATGATAAATACTAATCACCTTAGACTTTTACAGTTACAATAGTTGCTCAAAATGTTCACTATCGGCGTCAATACACTTCTGAGTACGTTGAACTACTGATTGAGCAACGTTTGCGAAAGTGTCCTCAGCGATTGAGCACATGCCGTTTCAATTTTTTCCCGAAGTGATGCCAGTGTAGCTGGTTTTCTATGGTATACGGCACCACGAGTCTCAAGTTTGTCACTTTAAAATTGCTTTTCGCTGTTCAAACGATAATCTTGGCTCCATTTTGTTGTAGCAACGCTAGCATGACGTAATATGAGTCGCATCTGTTTACAGAACATCATATGATAATCTTGGCTTCATCTGTTCATTGTTGATTTACCTGTCACGTAGCAACGCTATCATAATGTATGTGAGTCACATCTGTTTACAGAACATCATACTACACATTACTGTTGTTTTTCGGTTCAACTCTGAAATATATTAAATAGATATCTACTGTGAAAGTGTGTATACATTTTTCGGGACCTTCTGTATTTACTGTTTCGCCTGTGGTCTTCTGAACAGAATACGACATGGACATTTTATTGGGATAATCTGTTGATATAATCGAACGCCATTTGCAGTACATTGTGCTAGTTAAAAATGAAAGCGTCCTGTTTTTTACGTGTAGCACAGAAGTAAAATACAGTATGAAATTACTTCACTGCAGCATTTTCTCCAAGTTATCAGGCTGATGACAAGTTGACATGTATACAGAGGCTTTGAACTTGTACCTGCCCGAAAAGATTAAAAGAAGAACTTAGTGTTGTCACGTTCTATGGCATCCAGGAATAAGGACGTAGCCGTAAGGATTTTTATTGGCGTTTAACGTCTGTGGACATGGATGATATACAAGACGAAACTATAAAATGGGAAAGGATTTTTTTTTCTAGGTCTAAGTTTAGGGTACCTTGCCCTTTAAGAGGACTGAGTGGAAAAAACTTCAAGTCAGAGAGGATGGTCCTGGTGGAAATTGAACCCCTGACATCCCACTAAAAAGTCAGCACCTAAACGACCACGGCCATCATTGGCTGTCCTAAGGGGGATTCACTAATTAAAAGAGTTAGTAGATGATTATTATCACTCGCTTGGCTAGAAAGAAGAGGAAATTTGTTAAATTAGACACTCACTAAATCACACTATGAATTAATTACATTATCACAGGTTACCAAAAAAAAAAATATTACTACATACCTGATGTAAATTACTTTCTCTTCCGAGCGAGAGAAAGAGATGTGCACCAATAGATCCGATCTGCTTGCGAGCCTGTCTCCAACTGTCCTCCTTTACACGTTACCCATGCACACTTTAATTGCCGCATAGGTAGGAGACACTAACCAAGTTAAAGCATCCAGGAATTTCTACGTCACCGACGTTTTTCACTTAACGAACAGTTCTCCCAATAATGTTAAGACAACAAGCACACTAAAACGGTCCAAACGATGCATATGCCACAGTATGCTGTAAATTTTCTTGTCAAGACTTGTTTTTAGTTATTTAACGTCCCTTATAATATCTAAGGCCTGAAGAAACTGAATGAACGGTGAATGAATGAATGAATGCGAAATGAGCCTGATTTTGGTACCCGTAAATTTATGTTATTCACCTTTACAGGACAAAGAAAAACTTCGATGAGAATTATAACACCTTGTCTCGATTGGGAATCGAATCTGAACCCTCCGGACTACAGACAGCTACCGTTTTCTACACGTAGATGGAGACCAAGAACACTGATATGGTGCTAATGTACAATATCCTTATTACCTCTTGAGTGCTTTAATTTAATGTAGATATCTTCATACGGTCATGAGCTCTTACCTAACCTCCATTTTGTTCCGTCAGCCACTTTTTCCACAGGTCGGTGATTCCATCCCATGGTCAGATTTATACGTCAGTTGCGCCCGAGTCGAGTCGTTGGTATCCCAATATTTTCAACCCCTGACAAAAACAGCGCTTTCCTTCCCAATTTGCAGACTTTGGATTGTTTGTAACATCACCAATTTAAAAAGATAGGTTAAAAATGTTGTTTGCGGCATCGGAATAATTGTTCTTCTTCTGTTTTTACTTTCGTAAAACTTTGACTATAGATTTTGTGCAGGATTAGAGTGTACTTTGCCTCTATTCCTTGAGCTGCATGAGTGTGTAATATACTTGTATGTTCGACTGAGTCCAAGGCCTTGCTGTAGTCAATAAAGGCGATATATGGTGTTTGATGGAATTCCTCTGCTTTCTCCATCAGCTGGTTTATTGTTTGGAGATGCTCTATTGTGCTCAATCTTGTACGGAAATCAGTTTCTCCTGGTGGTTGATTTTCATCCAGAATCTTCGTTATTCTTCTAGTTAAGGTTTTTGTAAACAGTTTGTGCATCAGGCTGCTTTGATGTTTTTTGTTTGTTTGTTTGTTTGTTTGTTTTTTTTTTGGTAGAACACAATTGTGCTGATTTTTTTTTTTATTTATTTATGGACGCTCTTTAATATCTCAGGTCATCAGCGTCCCATTCAAATCAGGGCGTGAAACGATCGACATATTTTGCTCAGAGGCCTCTCTTTCAGGCTTGAGGTTCTTTTTCGTGCCCTAAATGTACGACACGGGACCCACGGCTTTATTTCCCTTTCGAAGGAAGCCATACTTACGATTTTCACGCCCAAAAAATCCATCGATCCTGGCCGGGTTCGAACCCATTGTCTTGGGCATAGGAGGCAAGTATGGTAACCACTACACCACCAGGACCGACCCAATTGTGCTGGTTTTCTATTATTTAGGTTTGTTTTCTGTTTCTAGAATTGCATTGAAGCTTTTGGTGATTTTGGGTGTTAGCTGGTCTTCTGCAAACTTTAGCAATTTGTTTTGTATTCGATCTTCGCCTAGGGTCTTCCATTTTTTGAGTGTGCGGGATAGGTAGAGATTATGTATTTGGGATATTTCCTCAATTGAGTTGGGAGGTGTACATCATCTTTATTTGGAAATAACAAATGCTTATTCTAAGAACATAAAACCAGTTAATTTTTTTTTTTTTTGCCTATGTTACTTAATTACCGGAAATACTTTTTCTTTAAGCATTGTGATTTATAATAATCAGCCTATAATAAAGAGATTCCAATTTTGAATCTCTTATAACTCATCTTTTGAAGCTGAATGTCTAGGATATAACATTCCCAATTCAGTTCCCGAAACAAGGTAGAATTTTCAATCTTGAGTTGTGAGTAAGTTAATGTTGGAAGAACTTCATATGATTTATGTGAATGTTTTGAGATTACCAAGATGGATGGGATGATATCAGCTTTTGGTATTTTTCTTAACAATCTATAATTTTTTTCTATAACATAATGAAGCACGTTAACATCTTGTATAACAATTCAGTTGCAGAATGTTAATGTAGTACAGTTACCATGTTTTGGAATGCATTAAACAATTGGAATCATTTCTATGTAAAATTAGTTGGCAAATTGTTGAAGGCATATGTTCTGCTCCCTCGAGAAAATTATCTGAACACAGCTCTAAAGTAAACCTAATCACAGAAGCTTAAGAAGTATATAATTAAATAAGTAAATAAATATAAGGTTTTCCCAAGAATTTCAAATAATTAGTGTTTTTGAAATTATTAACCCGAAGAGATATACTATGTCCAGAGAAAATTTCCTGATCAACTTAGTACTTTGCATCAAGTTTGCAAAAAGATGTTTACGGAATTTGGGAATCCACACAGTGAAACTTTTGTTAATCTTATTTTGATTTAAAGTAAAACAATAAAAATCATGTCGTCACATTAAAACTCTCTTTAAGTTTCACAAACACACTTATAAAAGTAATTTTGGTACATGTTTCGTGAGGTACATTCCTCACATTGTGAACCAAAACGACGACTGAGTTTTGGTTGACAATGTGAGGAATGTACCTCATGAAACATGTACCAAAATTACTTTTATAAGTGTGTTTGTGAAACTTAAAGAGAGTTTTAATGTGACGAAATGATTTTTAGTGTTTTACTTTAAATCAAAATAAGATTTGCAAAAAGATATTGAAAAATGAATTGTCAGTGATCTACTGCAAAGATACTATTAACAATGTTTCTTCAGTCTGTGATATGTTACTTTTTTTTCAGATAGCAATCCTTCAAGAAGTCCCTTTTTGAAGTGCAAAAATTTCTGCAAATTGCATTGAACACTCTAGTTTCAATTCATGAGGCAGAGCATTGTTTCAGAACTTTGAAAAACTTACCATAGCCAAACAGAGTAAATTTACTGGCTGTTTTTTCAATTTATAAAGAGAAACTTTATAAATCTTACTCTAATATATTCAACTAGTTCACACTAACTACATATACTTACGTAACAAGGTCATTATAGCTTGTTCTTTGAATATCTTCTTAAATTTGATGTGGTAGATGGAATGTCAGCCCCAAAGAACAAATATAACATCAAAAATTTATTAGGTTACACAGTAAAGGATGCCACATAAACAGAACAGAAATCAGGCATTTATGAAATCAATGTGCAGATTGTGACCAGAGATGCATCGGAAAAACAAAAGACAAATTTGGAAATTTGGAGAAAAGAATACCTTTGGAATATTCCTTTTAAGCAGATTGATAAATCAGCAGTAGCAGCTCACTTTTGGACCAAAAATCTTGATATTAAGCCAGAGACCAAGCTGCTGAGAGGACTTCATATTCCAAAAGAGCTACCCAATTAGGAAAAGATTTTTATCTCAGAAAATAAGAAAAACTCAATGAATATTGATTTTTCACCATGGATAAACTTAGCATTTTCCTACTAGAAACAGCAGATACTGCCACAAAAGCATCTTGGGATATAGTCACCAATTTGAGTAGTCAGTCAACAGCTCATGATGGGAGCGAGGGCTTCAGAAACATGTCCAGTGTAAGGCAAGTAATAATAATAATAATTGGATATTGTACCAGATTTAAAATAAATTCAACTGTCAACATACAATTGTTGCATGGGCCTTACAACCTTATATGCTAATATTGTCCTTGTAACAATCAAAGTGGCCATACATACACACAGATCTACAAGCATACATACAAATATACAAACACATCAATGTACTTACGTTTTCTATTAGTAATTTTACATATAAATATGAATGGAACAATTAAACTTGAGCCTCTTTTCCACTTCTCCAACTCCCCCCTCTTCACTAAAGCCATTAACCTTCTTTGTCAGGTCTTAGCTAGAAATATTCCCAAATTGTGTATCTCGCATGCACCAACACTTCCCAGAAAATGTTCAAACTTCTATTGGCATTGAAAAATTGTTAAGATAAATGCTATTTCTTAAAATCTCTGTTTCCCTACATTCTGCCAAAATATGCCCCAGGTATTGCCTTCTCCGCACAGGGGGCAAATTCTTTTCCCAAGAGCATTAACTGTTTTGTTTCCTTACCAAACCCTATAATCTGAACCATGCGAAACCACTTCTATCTTCTTTGCCACAGATATCTAAATAATTCCCCTTCCCCTACACTGGATGTATTTGAACCTGCAGGTTAGGCAATACTTTTTCTGTGCATTGGGACTCAGCATTTTGCCTGACCATGTCTTGCAAATGTCTGTTAACTATTTTCCTACTATTTTGTGCAATGTCCTCTCCTCTTAATCAAATATACCCTAGTCCAATTTTGCATAAGTTTTTCCTTACTTTTGATGTCCATCCGTATTTAGCACTATACTAAAAATGTCATCAACGTATCTGTATCAGCATTTAAAATAATGTGGGAAGGCAGAAAAAAGAATTAGTTGAAGATTCTTTGAAGCTTTTAAATATACAAGACAGGAATATATTCTTCACACTGGAAACAGAAACAAAGGGAATGTTGCCATTTTTAGATATAAAAATTAATAAGAATCATGGAAATTTAGAATTTGGAATCTATAGAAAGGATACTCACATCAGATAACTATACAAAATCAAATGGATTCAACCCCATAGCCTCACAAGCACACAATTTTCAACAGCTTAACATGTAGATTGGTGAATTTACCAATCAGTAAAAAGGAGTACGAAAAAGAATTTGAGAAGATACAGGAGATTGCTATTATAAACGGTTTAACAAAAATTTAGTAAACAAAAAACTTTAAGGACTTCTAAAGAAGAAATTGATCAAGAATACCACCACACTATTGACTGAACAAGAGAGACCTGTTTTTACAAAATTCACCTACCATCCAGTAGCTATGAATAAATTCCAAAATTTTTTTTAGAGATATTAACATTAAATTGGCACCGGTTAACAGATACACTCTAAAAATGCTTTAGTGGACAACACTTTTCATAACATTTCACAGGAGAAAAAGTCAGGCATCTACAAAATAACATTTAAAGAATGTGATAACATATACATTGGAAAAACTAAAAGGAACATAGGAACACAGTTAAAGGAACATCTCAGGAATGTTAAGTACAAACAGATTGATGGGTCAGCAGTGGCACACTATTTTTGTAAAGATAATCATGACATAAAAATAGAAATAAAGTTACTTAAAGAAGCACTTGGACGTACAGAATTGGACACATGGGAGAATATTTACATTCATAAACGTAGGGATCATCTTATGTATTTCGACATTACAGGAGAATGTAATACAAATTTCCAGTTTATAAAAAAAACCACCAGGACTGAGCCACAGGCCATCATAGATGTTAGTTTCTCCTACCAGTCATCAAGTTGGTTGAAGTTGGAGATGATGTCTCTTCGAAACCAATCCCCACCGTATTTAAAATTAAGTAAAGCATGAAAGTGTGTTAGACGACAGATTAGATAGAATTTACATTTAACAAGCTCCACTGTGTGAGTTTCAACATAATTTTAAAAAATTTCTTATTTTTCAAAAGTTCTTAAATGAAACTATCTAAATTTTAAAGCTGTATATAGTGGTGCAGATTTTACAAACAAACTCAAAAGCTATTTGATAAGAAAATGTTTATATAGAGTCAATGATATACAAATACTTAATAAAGGAACTGTATATGATGTGCTTGTAACAGCACACATGAATTCTGGATGACAATATTTGAAACTCGTGCTATACATTGATCTGTAACTGCTGTGCATATAGTAAGTAGGAAGTATAGTAGTATAGCAGTATAAAATAAGAATAAAGAACATTTTAGAAATATCAAATTAAAACAGACGGAAAAAACTGCAGGCACACACCATTATTGGAGCCAAAACCATGAAATAGACCCAGAGATAAAACTTCTTAAAGAATTAAATAACCCATATGAATTGGCCACCTGTGAGAATATCTTCATTCCAAAAAACTGAAAAATCACAATGAATTTCAACCTTCCTCCTAGTGATTACCTTTTCCAAATTCATTTCATATTCACCAGAGGTCCCTACATACAACACAATAGCTTCCACAGGACGAACACGAGCACCAAGAAAGAGTGGTTCAACAGCTGAGGATAAGAACCATGGTTCCTGAAACATGTCCTAACTGAAATACAGTAAGTGAAGTGTGTAGGAAATTTACCCGCTTATATAAATTAATATATAATACCTTTACTATGCATATATTTGCATTATAATACTTCATCTTTCATATAATTATTCTATACCATTTCTACTTGTTATTTATTATCTTGTATTTCATTTTTTTTATATATTATATCATCTTCCTGTACTTTTATAAATGAGAATGTTCAATACTTGTAATATCTCAAATCTACAAACAATAAATAAATAAATACATACAAAATAAATAAATATTTTATTCATATTAGTTATATTGTCCATTGGTTCTAGTTAGTTAATCTGGCTTAATTTCTATCATTAGTTTACATAATATATTAAAAGAAACCAATTTTTCTATTTTTTTTTTCTATATTTTAATAGCTTCATCTAATTTTATTACAAAATTTATAAAAATAGAAAGCTAATTCATAATATTTAAGTTTCAACATGAAACAGCAGGGGACTTGGCTTCACATATGAAATAAAATTTATCATAACAGCGAACATCTGCAAGATATCCTGAACTATCCAAGGCACCACAATCCTCTTCTGAACTATTGCTTGGTTCTTCTGCACTCCACTGCTTGTATCCTGCCTCTTCCAGAGTGTCACCTGTTCACAGCATGAATTATATTTTGTAAAGCATAAAATTTAAAAAACAATTAAAATCATTATTTCCATCAATTGATTGTATGGCTAAAGATATTTATTACTCTTACTTCCTTCAAGAGCAAAGAGAAACAAAATATAAAACTTAGATTTTCTTCAGCAGGTAGAAGCTGTATTAGCAACAAGAAAAAATGTAATTGAAAGGAAGATAAGAGCATGACAGAAAGCATTTGTAGTTTTTAATATATTTTAACTTCATAGTTGCAGTAAACTTTATCCTTTATTTCAGAAAATCATTATAGTTTTCTTTCCTACTTATGATTTTCTACTTTTTAAGCTCATATTTATATTATTTTTAGCCTAATATTGTAACGCATGGGTCAGGTTGGGTTAATTTTATAAATTCATTACTTCATGTGGTGCAATACAGGACGTATAGAGCATATCATTCATCACCAGTCACTTCCTTTGGTTTTGGGTGGGTAGTATGATACGAACAAGGACACCATAGGATATCGCTCTATATCTGGTCATGTCCTGTGTGTAGACAAGTACCTATAGTATAAAATATCCTCCATAAATCAATGGTGGGGGCAGTCATACAAGCATCTTACAGAGGTGCTGCTGGAGGCTCTGTTTGAGGATGGGTTCCCCAGGACACCACTCAAACCCAGGCTTGGCACCTGACTTACATCTGCTCAAGGTAACTTATAATTAAATACTGGTATATACTTTCTCCATACTTTGCAGTGGCTGCTTGCACCCTTTTGTGTTCTCTACTTCATTTAATTATATTAAGCATACACATTATTTATAATTCGTGTCTTGATACTATCTTTAACAAGCTACCCTTCCAAATTAATATCCTGACCCAGTCCAAAGTAGGGCGTTACATAATCCTGCTCTTATATATAAGTATGATGACTACATTAAATGGATAAGATGATGGTCATGAAGGCAATGATTACAAAAAATCAATCAATATTAATATTAAGTACAAATGTAAGCTCGTACTTCACCCCTGCCAGAATAAGCACTAAACAAATGGCAAGTATGCATAAGCATACATTCATTGTTAATAGTTACTGCTATCATGAAAAGTTCTTCCCAAACAAAATAACCTTCATATGGCTGAAACTATTAAGGAGTTCATAAATAGTTGTTGAACATGTCTTATGTTTTCTTTCCTTAATTCTTATCTCTCTTTTTCTTATTGAAAATCCAAATTCATTGTTCAGTGTGGCTACTGACAGCAATAGCAGTGCTGGCACCGACTTCAATTTTAGTTCATTCTACAACTGTTTTTTTGTTATTTTATTTCATGTTTATTTTTTCTGCCTTCCTTATATGCTGTTTTGAATAGGGATACTTGTGATGCAATGTTGGTAACATTTTCTTTTAATTTCTTTTTTTTAAAATATCACTTGATGTAGTTGGTAGGATAGCAAATCATGTTACAAGGGTAGGTCCATAAGTTTCCGGCCTAACCATTTTCTACGTATGATAAAGACAAAAACTGTATTTCATTTTTCAATATAGTTACCCATTATTGCAATACACTTCTCAAATCTTTGAATTTCAATCCCCCCCTCCCCAAACAGTCAACGCCTTATCTACAAAATGGGCACAAACAGCCATCACTTCTTCGTCACAGTTAAACTTCCTTCCTCGAAGATTTTTCTTTAGTTTTGAGAAAAGAAAATAGTCACTGGAAGTCTGGGATGTAGGGTGGATGACCATCTCCTTGAAGCCACATTTCTTCACAACTTCCTTTGCAACAAGAGCTGTGTGCAGAGGTACATTGTTGTGAAGAAGGTGCACACCACCGCTCAGCTTTCTCTTTGATAGAATCACATAGTCCATGCAGCAGGCCAACATAGCACTCCTCATTTACTGTGGTGTTCCTCTCCTTAATCCTTCTTGACCCATTCAAAACAGTTTGGCCCATTCTTTTACAGTAGAATATGAGGGGGATGCTTTCCCCATATACAATGTTCAATCACTATTTAATTTCATTTGGAGTAAGTGCTTCTTTTGTGAAGTACTTAATAACAGCTCGATACTCCATTTTGAACATGTCACAATCTTCTACACACAGCCTTCTTTATGCAACTATATATGAACAACTGAACACAAGTTACAGCTGCAATTATTTACTTAAAAGATTAGGTATGACACCAGATAAGGATTTTGTGAAGGTGATAATCCTTATAGGTAAGGCTGGAAACTTATGGACCTACCCTCGTACATCAGACTTTCAGATAGATTGACTTCATCATCAACTTTAAGGGCATTAATTAAGCTTTCTGTTTTCTACCATTACTGGTGGCTCAGTAATTTTTGGAGTCACCAAAAATATGAGAAATTATTGGAATTATGCTAGTAACTTTAAAGCATCTACATCATCATTAATGATAAGGCAAGTATTAGCTTTGAATGCATAGCTTTGGCCATTCTAGCATTATGAAAGTATCAGGTTATTTAATTTTTTTTGTTATACTTATAATATCATATAGTAAAATACTGCTATATTCTGACATTAATTGGAACTAATAAATTTCACTAAAGCTGAGGAATGACAAGAATATTTTTGCCTCACTTCAAAGTTTAAATATTGGCCTACAGAACTTCATTCATATTTTGTACAAGTTTAACGTCCTTGCCACCTACCAAGGTATTTTGAGATGAATAGAATGAATGAAATGATGAAACAAATGAGTCTGGAGTCCTTAGCGTCTAATATTATCTGGTATTCACCTTAATGATAAGAGAAAACTCCGGGAAAAAACCTTACTCAGGCAGCATGTCCCAACCAGAGATTTAACCTAGGCAAACTAGAACCTTGTACAAATTAAGATATTCTAGTTAGCTGCATTAAACATTAAATATCTTGCCTGCACTACTTTAAACACAATCAAGTATAAACATATACATTTGCATAAACTGCAATTAGCAAAATAATTGAGAGTAGTAACCAGTCTATAGTGCAGTAACAGAAAAATGTTTGTTACAACATGATAAATTGAACTTTTCATTTGAGAACACTACAATTAACCCCAAGTTAGTGATTAAATCTTATAGAAAAATTTTATCTAATATAAGAATAAAATATTTTCCTTAACAATGACCAATAGAAGTGGGAATATAAGTAAAATATTCTGAATGATCACCATAAATGGACTTGGCAGCTCATTAAATTTCCTGTTCAAAGAGTACACAGGGCACATTTAGCCTGGATGGTAGAAAAGGGGGGGAACAATTTTTCAAGCCATAAAATGCACACAGTTTTAATTTTTATGGGAAAACTAAAAAAATACAATACTTATATGAGTGCTATATAAAAAAGGTACAAGGATAGGGTAGGTCCTAACCATTATGATAAAGACAATAAACTATATTTCACTTTTCACTATAATTATCTGCAATACACTTCTCACCCTTTTGAATTAACATTTCAATCCCCCCCCCCCCAATTCAGAATTCTTTTCTGCAAATGCGCTTGAACAGCATCCATCACTTCTTAGTTACACTTAAATTTCCTTCCTGAAAGATCCTTCTTGAGTTTTGAGAAGAGGAAAGTCACTGGGAGCTAGATCTAGGCTGTAGGGTACATGGTCAATTTCCTTGAAGCCACATTTCTTTACAGCTTCCTTTGCAATAAGAGCTGTGTGCATGGGCATGTTGTCATGAAGAAGGCGCACACCACCACTCAGCTTTCCTCCCCTTTTCTCTTTGATGAAAGCATGTAGTCTGTGCAGTAGGTCAGCATAGTACTCCCCATTTACTGTGGTGTTCCTCTCCTTGGAGTCAATGAAAAGTATTCCTTCACAGTCCCATAAGATTGTGGCCATGATCTTCTTGGTTGACTTTAGAGACTAAAGACTAAAGACTAAAGAGACTAAAGACCTTGGTCTTTAGAGGTGATGCTTTGCCACGTTTATGCCACTCCTTTGATTCTCCCTTGTATATGGATCATAACCGAGGACCATAGTTTCAATGGTTTGCAGAACTTCCCTCTCATTCCCATGGCAGAGCTCCAAAAATGCCTGACAAATATGACTTGTTACTGCTTTTGGACTGAGGAAAGAAGTCTAGGAACCAACCTCATTCACATTTAAATGTTCATGATAATTCGAAGGGCTGTTGTTTTAGAAAAGTCCAACCGTGCTGGCTGCTCTTTATGTTATTTTGAACAGCCGGTCTTTCATAATTTCTCCTTTCACAAGAGCAATGTTTTCAGGTGTGAGCACCTCCAAGGGCCGACTTGCACGCTCTTCATTTTCAATGCTTTATCGAACCCATTCGAAAAAGCTTGGCCCAATATATTATGGTAGAATCTGAGAGGGATACTTCGCCATATACACCAATCATTTGCTGTTTAATTTCATTTGGAGTATGAACATCTCACAATCTTCTACACATAGCCTTCTTTATGCAACTATATCTGAACTGAACACAGCAAGGCAGAAGTTGCAGCTGCAATTATTTACTTAACAACTTAAGGATTTTGTGAAGGTGATGTTTATCTGTGAGGCTGGAAACTTATGAACCTACCCTTGTAAGATCTGAAATATTTTATTACTCATTTTGCAATATGAAATCAAAAACCTAAAATAAATTATAATTTTTTACATTGAAATTCTTTGAATATTTTGGACATAATATAATTTGGTTCAACTACCACAGAAACTTTGTGTTATTAAGAAACGTAATATCCATATATATATATATATATATATATATATATGTATATTCATTACAAATAACAGATAAAGTATCTTAATGCTAAACTATAATACAATATTAAAATTAGATAGATTACAAAATTTGAAGATATTACACATTTCATTAAATCCACATCCTTCTTTAAAAAAATTCCCATACTTTCATCAATAGTATTTTCTTAAGGAGTAAATGTTGATTCTTGGAGATTTTAAAGAACTTCAGGCTATTCTCATTCCTCCAGTCATTTCCAAATCTCTCTTATAGCAACTCCAAGCCATTTTTCTATGCCGCAGTGGTCCTGCTGGTAGGTAGCATAGATTTGCCGCCATTCATTGTGTTTAAATTGTATTTACTTTTTTAAGGGACCACCCATGTGATATGTAGGTTTCATTTTGTATATCACAATGAAAATGAAATTTTGCATGTTTTTTCATATTAATTCACTTCAATTCACAATTTTTATAGTATTGGCTCAGTGACTTAGAAATTCTTCATTGTTTAGAGTTTTTCAAGAATATGAGGTAAACCCAGTTTTGCAAACTTTGTTGTAATCATTTTATGCAATGATTTCTACATGTTTCTTCAGATTCCTTTCCATTATCCTCAATACTCTGTGCGAAGACAATGAATGAATGAATAGTGTTTAATGCCCGTTTTTGCTACAGAAGCACCACAGGCGATGGACACTGATGATAGATGAGATGAAATGATATATTGGGAAAGGATTTATTTTTAAGGAAGGAATCGTTCCAGGCCTAAGTTTAGGGTACCTCCCCGGCATTTGCCATTTATGAGGACTGAGGAAAACCTGGAAAAAACCTCAGTCAGGAAGGACGGTCCTGGCGGTATTCGAACCCAGACCTCCCGCTCACGAGTCCGAGACTTAACGACCTCGGCCACCCGTGGCGGTGTGCGAAGACAAGAAAAACGAATGACCACAGATGGGAAAGATAACAATTCCATCCGATCTTACTATGATTCCAACCTCAGCCTAACATAGCTTGTGTGTAGAAAAAAGTTTATTTCATATAGTTTAACTCTAATAGTGTTAGTATGGTTAATTATAAAATCAAGTTAATGAACTCAAAGGTTTTGAGTTACCTCTTAGAGATAAATACCTATAACATGGTAAAGATAAGAGGTCCCCAAGGTATAATAGATTCAGAGGGGGGGGGGAAGATATTTGTGGCTATGAGTATGGAAGCTCAGAAAGAGCTCAGATACAAGCATTGGCACAGTAACTGTATTTTAAGTTACAGCCATGACTTCAAGTTTTTACTAGCTCATTCTAATTCCAAAACTTTATATCTTAGTCTCCTAATACGTAACATAGATAATTTACTCATTAGCATATTTATATTGACAGAATCAAAGCTTATCTAAAATTCAACAGCAGAGTCAATATTTTCTAGTATTACTTTTTCGTTGCAATCTAACATTCCACTTATTGTACATGTGTTACAAAACCACTTTTCTGTTTTGCAGTTAAATTGAATTTGTTCCAATATTTTAATATTTTCTCACAAAGCATACATTAAAAATATTTAAGGTAGCTGGTAGTACTGGTAGTAAGTTTGTTATTTGGCCTGTTTTAAACAAAGATATTAATTTGATTGTTTTTAATTTGTTAGGGTTTGTCTTCCAGATGTACATATATTATTAATTCAAGTGGTGTAATATTGCATGCTTTATTTAGTATTATGGATAGGCCATCAATTCCTGTGTTAATTCCAGATATACATACATTATTAATTCAAGTGGTGTAATATTGCATGCTTTATATAGTATTATGGATAGGCCATCAATTCATGTGTTGGTTTCTCACTTTATCATCCATTATATTAAATGTTTTCTTACTATCAATAGGATAAAAATAAATCTTGTACTTATGAAGCTGTTGACAATGGAGTGGAAATATAACTTCAACTTATGTATTCACTTTTTTACACTTTACTCCATTCACTTACCCAAAAGTAAGACACGTTTCGGGAGAATCTCTCCCATCTTCAGTTGCTTACTGAACCACCATTGCTTGAAACTAATGCTGGACAAACAGATGTTCAACGAAACACGTCTTACTTTTGGGTAAATGAATGGAGTAAAGTGTAAAAAAGTGAATACATAAGTTGAAGGATAAAAATAGTTGCTTGTGGTTGTTTTCATTTTCATCCACATTTACTAGTGGACAACTATGGGGACAAAGATATTTTTAGAAGTATTTGTAACCATTTTTGGGTCCTTAATAGGCCCATTGTCAACTTTAATATTGCTACTTATTGTGCTACTACCCAGGATTAGGAGTTTCTCAGAATTAATTTTGTTTATCAGGTGATTTTGCTTACATTTGAGATAAGGATGTTTTTATCACTATTTCATTTTGCTGAATAAATTGTTGATAAATAATTTTTTTATTCAGAATCTCAGTATCTGTGTCATTCAAACTGAAATTCTTATTTATATTTAGTTGCTATTTAAGTAAGTTGCACAATTATTTTATTTGAGGGATATCCAGTACTCTGACTTGTTTAGTTTTGCATTATATGTGATTGAAGCATAGGAGGACAGTAGAAATTTACATTGTATTTTAGAATCATAAAATTTATTTAGTTCCTTATTTGAATAACATTTTAAATACTATATTTTTTACCCAGTTTTCTCTAACAAGTACTTTTGATTAAAGCTGTATAGGTAAGCTGTTTGCTGCATCAAACAGGATTTATGGCTCCTAATGCATGTTTTCTGTGATTCTTTTACGCTAGAGAATGTAAGATGCTAAACTGTACACTATGGCATATCTATAGGATGCTTACAATGTAATGTGCTATTAAAGGCAGTAATAATATCATCTATTGCAGTTCTAATTTGTTAGCAATTTATGTCATTTCTTTAGGAGAAATTTTAAGTTATAATCATTTAGAATCTGAATAAATCTAATTTTGTTATTTTTGTACCATAGAAAATCTGTGTTTATATAAAAATAATTTCAATTTTACAAGTGGGCGATATAGAAGCACTTTTTTTTATTTGGTTTATTTACGGACATTCTTTAACATCTCAAATCATCAGCGACCCATCTAAATCAGGACATGAAATGGCGGACAAATTTTGCTCAGAGGTTCTATTTTCATGAGGTTCTTTATCGTGCTGTAAATGTATGGCGTGGGACCCACAGCTTTATTTCCCTTCAGAATGAAGCCATACTTGGGATTTTTATGCCAGAAAAAATCCATTGGTCCTGGCCTGGAGTAAACCTGCGATCTTGGGTTTAGGAAGCAAGTATACACTACACCACCAGGACTGACATATATATGCACTTGGAATGTATTATGGTGAAGCTGTGTTTTCTATGAAGGCCTTTACATTTCTTTTTAGAAGTCGATATACACCAATAACAGTCATCTGTACCTGAATTCAGTTTTGTTTAAGATAAAACAGGATATGTAAGATAAGAATGAACACACAACCCCATGTTTTATTTTTTGGCAGAATTTTGATTTTAAAGTCATTATTTTTATTGACTTAATACCAGGTGCTTTTGTTTCTTTTTAATTTTTTCCAACTACATTGCTTGTGTTCACTATTTGGTTTACCTCATTCAGCAGTACTTTTACTGAAATGTTTATTTTACAAAAAGCGAAAATAAAAGCAAAAGGTTATAGAGTAAGTACAAGCATTTTTCTTTGTATGTACGTGGATGGGGGTTTATTTTTTTTAATAAAAACTGTTTGCACTTGGTAGTGAACATTCCCTATGTTTCAGCACATGAATAACTGTTATTCTTAAGCTACTCTTCCAGCTTTACTAACCTATGAACTATCATCACTACACACAAGAATTCACATAATTGCATGCTTTTCAGAATGAGATATTGAGAAAAAGCTGATATCTTTAGCAACTAACAGAAAGAGGTTTAAATGATCCCTCTTGATTTTCCATTTATGCTCAAATGGTCAGAATATTTTTTGTAAATGCATATATTTATTTTCATAGACAAGTGTTCATTTTATTCACTTTAATATAAGATGCACAGAATGAAAGTAAGCAAAAAGGGAATTATCATGTACAATAAGCTCCCCAGTTTCATAAAATCTGCACATGGTAATACTTTTAAACCATTATTGAAAAATTATCTTATTGATAAATGTCTGAACAGAATTATGGTTAGATAATATTATTATACATGTTATCCTTATTATATATGATTGCTTGCTTATATCCATATGCATATTCATTCTTTTTATATTATAGTATGTGTACTTTGTATAGATTCATTTGCACTTCCTAAAAAAATGGGTTAGAAAGGTAACCATATTATACTTATTGTTTGACATTATATGAATGACTTTATCTGCTTTGATGTTTGTAAATATAACTTTGTATAAACTCGGTAGAGGTAGATATTAACCATGCTTAAAACTTGTATTTCACAAGTGTATGAGCACTATTATTATTATTATTATTATTATTATTATTATTATTATTATTATTATTATTATTAAATGGATAGGAAATGACAAATGTTTTATATTCTATCATTTTAGTGAAAAAGGTAAGCTTTGTCAATGAATTTTCCAAATTTCAATTTGTACAAAAATATAATTTTAATTTGAAAACATGACCAATTGTTGTTATTCTACCTACCAGCTAGGGTATATTAATTTTTCCCATGTTCACAGGCATTGAGTGAGAAAATATTTAAATTACAGAAACATCAAAATATAAGCAAGCTTATCAGGAGAAATAATATGGTAAAACAATAGCATTTAATTACAGAGCTACTTTAAGAAATAAATTTCTTCTAAAAAGAATTGTTTGTTTTCATTAAAAGTTTAAATGCAGACATTAACATCCACTATTGTTTTTCCCAGTTTACTGTTTACAATTTTTCTCAGACAAAAAAAAGAAATGTTTTCAAAAAGTATAAAATTTATAAAGAAATATAAAGCGAATTGTTGATAAGGGGATGAAATTGCTAGTGCAGTTTAAACCAAAAGTGAATGTATTTAAAATTAGCAACAAGTCACATGTAGTACTTTCCAAATTCATGTATTTATCAGTTTACTGTAATAAATCAATACTGTGTACAGAGTTTAACCTAATTTTTATCTTGTGGTATTCCCATTCACAGGATTTGTACATAATAGTCCCAACAGAAAGGTCACAGTATTTATTGGTTATAAATTAATACACCAAATTAGGTATTTGCTCAGATAAAGAAAAACTAAAAGTTTATTTTTTATATTGTTATCAAGTTGCCATCATTAAACCATATGGTTTTATTGGTATTTCTGATTGTGCGCATCTCTCCTGCAAATATTAAAGTAATTCATGTTGCTTCAAATTTTGGTTACAGAAACCTGTCAGGTCTGTTCTTATATTCCAGATACTTTATTATATATATATATATATATATATATGTTATATTCTTTCCTTTCTTAATTACCATTGCTGTATGGTACATTGAACATAAGATATTTAGATCTGGATTTATTTTGTCCAAATGAACATTTACACGTTATGGGACATGTTATTTCTATAATTAATGACCGTTTTTACAATGTTCATAAGATTTCAAGTTTTTAGAATAACTATAACATTAATGTGTGTGTGTGTGTGTGTGTATGTGCGCATGTGTGAGAGAGAGAGAAATATTACAATGTTGTAATGTAATATTTGTCCAAGACATACAGTAAACCACAAAATTTGCAATCTAAATAAGCAATCAAAATTTATTTGTTCACCTGGTATACTGATTCAGTATATTTAAGGATGGAGTCTGTTACTGCTTTCAAAAGAATTTATAGTAAAAATAACCATTTAGGAGAAATGTATATAAGGATTTTTTAAATTGGCACAGAGCAGACTTCCATTTCAGATAAATAGGCAGATGGTTGAACATATGAATTTCTGTGTTTATGAAATTTATTTTAGTTATTTCTACACGATCATACCTGATACCTCATTCTTTGCATGAACATAGCTGATCTATGTAAAAAGTTAACTAACTGGTAAAACAAAAGAAAACCGAATACAGAATGTAGCTTAGGTGCACCAGCAACTCTCACAAATACCAGTAAATAACAATATCCTAGCCAAAACAAGCACCACACTCTTGAGAAACACTAAGCTCATTTTTGTTCCCTGATTTAAGAAATATGCATACATACACAGCCACTGGAAAATGATTTTTATTGACAAAAAAAGTATTTAATATTGAAATAAATAAATAAAGCTACAGCTCTCAAAATTACAGAATGTATGCCTCAACTTCACAATAAGCTATTGAAAGGTTCCTGGAGGTTCAGAGTAGCCACCATCCTGCCTCAGAGATTGTCATGGGTGATTAAGGTCATTAAGACACAGATAGGGAGGTCAGATTCCCAGTAGGAGCATTCTCTCTGACCGAGGTTTTTTCCAAGTTTTCCTTGATTCTCATAAATGGTACATTTTGAAGAGGTACCTGGACTGCTTCCTTCCTAAAAAAACTGCTTTCCCAATTTTACATCTCATCTCATATATCATCAGTGTCCACCATCTATGGTGCCTAAGGCATTAAACACTAAAACTGCCTCATTAATGGTTTGGTAGGGAGTAAGACTTATAGTGTCACCAAGCTCCATTTCTGTCAAAAAGAATTGCAGACAACTACTCAGGTGTTAAAAACAAATTTTCCGGAATCTGTAGTGAAGAACCTGAACATCCTTTTCAAGATCAGGCATTGAAACTTCCTGCAAGATTCAGCTCCAACTCTCAAGAGGAGGACAGCTCATACTTACCTTGAGAGAACTATTCAGATTTTATTAGTGCTCAAAACTGACCCTCTAGCAATCTTGATCTGAACTCCTGGACACAAACTGTGGTCAGTACTTCAGCATATGGTTTGAAAGAAAAAGAATTCCAAGGTCATTTTGAGAGCTGATTGGTACTACACTTGCAATACTTAAGAGAACAGCTTATCAAAAGCAGAAGAAACATTAAAATATGTTGTAGTTTCAATTTTAAAGTATTCAGGAATCAACACAGTGAAAACAAGTATAAAATCTCCAGTAGATAAAATATTTTAAAATGCTAAAAACATTTCTGTGGCTTCACTTCCAATGTACTAGCAAGCAATCTGAGTTAAAAAAATTTAAAATATTGATACAATGATAAAACACTTTTAACATTTCACTCTCAAAATTAACAAATTCAGAACATGTTTCCTGAGACTTTAACTCACATTGTCATCTGTTAAATGACACTTATAAAATATTTAATTTGACAACCTTCTTAACAAATTTAGGGTAAACTTTCACTTTTAAACACCTATTCAACAAATTTAAACAGTTGACAATGTGAGCAAAAGTCTCACAAAACATGTCCTGGATTTTTTAATTTTGAGAGTGAAACTTTAACAGGGTTTTATCATTGTATCAACATTTTAAACATTTTTAACTCACAGTGCTTCCTTGTTCATTGGAAGTGAAATAACAGAAATGGTTTTAGCTTTTTAAAATATTTTATCTACTGGAGATATTATATGTTGTAGTATTTATTTAATTAAAACGTGTAACATTGTTTATTGCAAGACTGTACAATGTTATTACTGAACATTTTTATAGGTGTCTGTTTTTCCCAAAACAAGTGCACTTAAACTATAAATTTACAAAATTAAGACTAGGTTGAAAATTATCATAATCGTATCAAAATTGCAAAATGGAGCAGGTTACAATTATATTATTAAAGATAAGTCATGTTATTAATGAAAATATCAAAATAAGAAATGTTTACCTGTCACAGTGACATAATTTCCCTCTTGACTGAGATCCTGAAATCCTGCATGGTAGTGGCGGCCCTCAGTTAAAAGATGTGAAATTTTCTCTGCTTCCTCCTGCGAGTTCACTACCACAAGATGAGAAGCTTCTTTATTGCAGCGGTCATTTGCTGCAAACCAGTCTACTTCTTCCTCATGCAGTGTGTATCTTACCTCGTCATCAATGCTTCTGACATACCTGCAATATGTAACACAGAATTACTTTAAAAGCCCATAAGTTTTCAAACTTGGGTTGGCATACTGAGCAAAATGTGTTCAGCATAAATTGAATATTTATCCATACTATTACTTTAAATTTATTAATGGAACTGGCGATATCTAGAAAGAAACAAGGATAAAATAATTAATTCTTAGGTAAATGTCTTTCAAGTGTTTTCTTTTGCTTTGGCCAACATGATACAAGTATGTTTACTAATTCACAGGGTGCTAACATAATATGTCTGTAGAAAATTAAGCAATGCTTAAAAGATTTGCCACACAACCCAATGATATGGGAATGAAAAGATAATAAAATTGTTTTCCATATCATGCTATTTCAGATCATGATTTAGTAAACTGGTTTTGTTCCTTTGATGAAAATAAGGAATTCAATTTATAATTGTTGCAGCTTCAGAAAATCAGTCATCTTTACTCATTTGGAGTTGATTAACAGCCATCAAAATGATTTTGAATTCAAATTTACTAAAAGATAAAAAGGGATACAAGAATACCAGGTTTTGAAAACACTATCACACTGACATTGGCTCTGAATTATTCGGCAACTATTTTATTTGTTGTTTAACATGAAAATTTGTACCCAGTACATATGTAGCATTTTTCAGAATGTGGTGACATCTTATTCAGGAAAGTTGTACTACTTTGTATTAGTTGACAATATATAGAAGGTGAAGCAGATTAACTTTTTTCTATACTAATTCCAAGTCTAAGTAAAAAAAATTAATAATTATAAATAAGTTATTTATACAGATATCTGTTTTCCATAGGAACAAACTTGCCTAATAAATTATCTGAAATATAAAATTATTGCACTGTAAGACTGAACATGCATCTACACTACAACACTATCTCAAACTTTCTCTCTTAGCTTGCAGACTTGTCCTGATTAAACAATAGCAATCAAGGCTTTAAAACACAAATATATCTAGAATTTTATAAATATAAAATTCTTAAATCATCTCTAAAAATTAAATTGTAGTTTCTTGGTACATTACCTAAAATAAATACTTAAAGAGGAATCATGACAAGCTGGATTTTTTTACTGAAAAGTTAAACTGCAATATTCACGAGGAGATGCACATCTATAGAATTATTTAAAATAGCACAACCGTAACCAAACTATTTGAAGTGATACTCCCCCAAAATCACCACATTATTCCCACACTGGATAAATATATGTGCAAAATAACTCACAGAAAATTATGGTTAACAAATTGAGGGAAATGGAATTTGAGAGCTCACCTCTTACAGTTTCATATTTTCATCAGAAGTAAAATGTTTTATTGCTGTGAAGTGTGCTGCAGCTTCAGTAGGTACCCAAAAAGTCCATACATCCCAAAGCTTTGCAATAAGAACATGCCTATCCTAGGGTTTCAAATATACAGGGTAATGAAAACAGAACTAGCCTTGGTCTTGTACACACAGGAGATTTATCACAAAAATCTAAAAAAATGTTCAGTTTACATTTAAATCAGCAATTAGTAATCTTGAAAGTTAACAGCTTGATAATTATTTACCAGATCAAAAACTAGAAGTTATAGCAGTTGTTAATAGCTGGTCATCTTGGAATAGCTCCTCCAGGGAGATGAACTGAATTGGACAGTTCACACTAGAGCATTTGATTAGAAACTTGGACCCAATAAAGATTACAAAAACAATAAACTATCATGTGCTCATTGAATTTTACAAAAAAATGAAGTTTGAGTCATTGACCCTGAAAGTGATGGCAACTCCATGGTAGTGGGTAATGAGTGATTAAGAAGAAAGATTCTAGGTACATTTAATTAGCCGAAAGAAAGTTTTAAGATCAGTTTAAGGCTGTCATAAAAAAGATATGATATCAAATAAAAAACATAAGAGAGGATTTAAATAAATATGCAGCAAATGACAGAATAGAACAACATTGACGAAGAAGAATATCTTGAACAAATGGAGGAAATAAGTCAAAAAATGCCCTTCTATACAACCTATAGGTAAGAGGGACATAGAACGACCATTTAAAAGATGGAAATGAGGCTGGAACAGGCCAATAGATATAATCCTTGAGATGAAGAAGAAGAAGAAGACCCTGAAATCTCATTGAAGGGAGTCAGATCCACTAAATATCTGATTCCTACACTAATTTTGATTGATTATGCACTTGAATTGATATAATATAGTAATTTATTAAATATTCATTTTTATTTCTAATGAAATATGGTAGTGGTACAATATAACTATACTTTGGAGAACAACATATATTCATGAAATTATGCTGAAATTATGAACTTAAGTCAGACTTTCTTTAATTTTATTTAGATAATTTTGAAATTATAATACACAAGTATATGTCTGCCAC
>CM060831.1:92360000-92475000 GCA_030762175.1 Metallyticus violacea | reverse complement strand
CAAATGACGTTGGGAAACGGGTACTAGTAAAGTTTCGCTATGAGGGTCTGAGACAGTATTTATAAGCTGCCAACCCCAAATTTAATTAGAACAATTATAGTAAGTAATTTTATGTAACTTCCTTATGGGTGTAGTTTCATTTCTATTTCCTGTACAAGTGTTGGATTATGGCTTGTAATGTATTTTATCGCCAGAGTGCAGAAAGCTACCCCAGTCATAAAATCTGACCTGGGAATTTCTGTTGCCTATAATAATATTTTGGCAAAAGAAGACCCAAGCAGAACCGATATTTTCTGTAGAGAATTCTAAAGCACGATCCGTGGAAAAGATGTTTCTTTGTATATTGTCTGAAAGCTTTGCTGTTATTATATTACGCAAGAGTAGTAAACATACGGAGGTGAAAAAATAGGCCGATAAATTCTAGGATGGGTCCTAACGATTCCATGTAATATATGTGTGGATTACATGTAAGAAGTCACGTTAGCCATCAGGCTATGTAGTAGAAAAGAATCGGAGGGAAACAGATTACCCAATAGAGATGCGAAGATGGGAGAGTATTCTAGATTTTTCTAAAAATATATTTCAAAGAAGGATACCTTCATGAGACGGGCAGAATGTCATGTTGCAATTTTGTGGCCCAGGGACAGTCGATCCAGATTCCCTTAGTTCAGTTCGAGGCAATCTCAGGTTAGTTGGAAGCACAGTCAAATTGGGGCATTACCAGTGTGGGAGATAATTCTCAGTTTAGTTCAAGTCAAGTTAGTGCAAAGAGTTCAGTCCAACTATCGACTTAATTCACTTTAATCGAAGAGTATCGTCAGTGGAAAATTATCAGTGAGGAGTAGGCAATTGCCTCAGAATTAGTTGAGTTAAGTGAAATTCAGGATCAGAGTGTTAGAGTTATTAAAGTGCGTTAACATCATAGTGATCGCCATAGTTAGTGCGAAAGTGGCACATATCCTCAGGAAAATAATGACGGCACATTTTTAGATGGAATAGTTTATGAGCAATGAATTGTGCTTCATCTGCTATAACGAGAAATCTTATTAATGTCCAAGACTCCTTCCCCTTTGTCACAGGTCCATAAAAGTGTCCAGCAGCAGAGTCTCAACAGTCGTGGCAAAAATATAAGTCAGCAGAAACTATCATCGGAGAGGGAAAAGAAAAATTTTACCCCTGAGATCTCAATCGTTAATCCAATCCCTAATCTAAGCAATTAATTTAATCCTTCCAAAATCTTTTCCTCCATTCTAGTACGTAATATAACCCATCTACTTCTAATAAATACTGGTCTAATTGCTGATGTCACATTTGAAATAACATTGGATTTTGTTTTATTAGTCAAATCTGATACTTTTACCACATGGAAATAAGTCATACATGTGATTTTGCTGTTCCCGCCAAATAATAGGCAAGGTTTTAATTTCCCATATAACCATTTTTTCTCATTAGCTTTACAAGTAGTACTAGAATGTTTTGGGGTCCATTTTGTTTATCTTGATCACCAATTTGTAACCAAAGTAGCGAAAGTAAGCTGTTTTTTTTTTTTTTGAAAGTTTATACATTTTTCTTTGAAATTTTAATATGAACTTTCCACAAACGTAACAAAAATTATCTGGATGATTACGACACCAACGCCTCTCACTTTCATCCATGCTGAATGGAGATATGAAGTCACTACACCAACCAACTTCAACACACCACTATCTTGCTTCAAAGAACTACAGCACTAGACTAAATCATCAAATCAAAGCTACAAGTAAACGATTCTCTCAGAATGATTTCAAAAGAATGAAATGATTTTTTTTTGTAATTTTTTTACAATTTCTTTCAGCTGGTAAGTTAGTTTCCAGTATATCTTTTTTTTTTTTCAAAAATAAATGGCGTTTTTAGTTTTTAATTGCGAAAATCTTTACTAAAGTTGTCTAATAATTTGACTTTGGATCTAAATAATTTCCTTTAGGAAGTCAAACAGGCAAATTTCCTTTTTTTTTTTTTTTTTTCCCATTTTTTCATTTTCAGATTTTGATATAATTGAATATTTGAATTTTATTGCCTTTTGGATGTGCATTTTAAAGCGGTACGACATTTACAATTATTTATAAAATCAGTATATATAATTATTTATAAAATCAGTATATATAATTATTTATAAAATCAGTATATATAATTATTTATAAAATCACTTTATTAGTATATTTACTTCTTTCATTTATTTGTTTAATTTATTTCTTAGTATATACACGTCTTTTAAATGCAGATTTTTGCTCTAGCGCTCCCATCCCAGCAAGGAACTTTCAGTAAAAAAGTTTAACTTTACACAAACGAAGTTTATGAATTAGGGAATTCACCAAGTACAAACATAATAATTATATTTTAAACTGCGTATAACTATTTGATTTAGTTCCACAAAATGTATTTAAGTAACAAATTTATTTTCAGACGTTCTTTAACATCTCAGGTCATCAGCATCCCATTCAATTCGGGGCGTGAAACGGCCGACATATTTTGTTCAGAGGCCTGTTCTTTCAGGGTTCAGCTTCTTTTACATGCCGTAAATGTACGACATGAGACCCACGGCTTTACTTATCTTCCGATTTACTTATCATACTTAACATGTTTACTTTCGAAAAAGTCTATAGACCTGACTGGGATGGAACTAGCGATCTATGGGTCTATGAAGCAAGTATGGTTACCACTATACCACCAGGAACGACATAAGAAACAGAGCCTTAGAATATACCATACATTATATTACTTTTGCTATAGTCGGTAATCAAATATAAATAAAAACTGAGATCTGGTAAGCTCATTTAAATGGCATTCGGTTTCTAAGTGTCAGCAGTGTGAAGAAAGTCATTACTCTACCGGAAGTAAAAATCGTGTTCCCTATTGTTGTCAGTCATGATGGAATATCTACCACGTATGTAATGGCATTTAGAATGGTTTTAGTACCTTTATAATGAATAAAATAAAATAAATAGTTTACGCTGGCAAAACCTAGAATATAGTTTGTTGCAAGTTTTAACCGACAATGAATAGTTAACAATGTGCATGGTAACAAACATTTTAAAATGTCTGCATTTTTTAAAAAGAAAATGCACAGGAAAAAAATTAAAGTGACAAGGAAGGGGCTTACGGGAATTATACTCTTCACTACAGAACTTTGGATAAAAGTCGCCAAAGTAGTAAAATTGCTTTGATAGCGACAAAGGGCCGCGTGTTTCCGTTAATACCGCAAGGCATGATAAAAAAAAGGTGCATCACATAGGAGCTACGTAAACCAAACGAATTTCTCACTCAGTTGAATAACTTTTAATAAAAATGAACATAAAAACCAAATTATAAATAAAAGATAAAGTTGGCCTCCTAACAAGTAGAGAAACCTCGCTTTTCCCTAACGTGGTGAGCTATTCCACGCTAGTTGTTCGTATGCTGTTTAAGACAACCTGACTGATTTGTTCTTTGGCTACTCCATTTCTCACTGCACTAGCTACTTCTCGAGAGATTTCCATTTTTCTCTTCCTCTTGCTACTCTTGACCAATCTGGACTTGCATGTTCCTTGAAGAGGTCTGTCCATCTTCTTCTGGGTCTGCCTTGTGTTCGGGGGTCTCACATGGAGATCTTGTAGGTCCATCTATTGTCCTGCATTCTTGCTACGTGACCGCCCCATCGCCATTTGCTTCTGGTAGCTATTTGTGCGATGTCTGTTGTCTGGGATAGCTGATTTATTAATTCTATAGGTATTTTGTCCTTCACAGATATTCCCAGAATCTTGCGTTGCATTTTTCTTTGGCATATTTGAATTTTGTTCTTTCGTTTTTCTGGCATTCATATACAAGGCATACACAGTTTCGACCGTCTGGTACCTGATTTTCTTAGTTAGTGCTTGGTCTAACAATGTTAAAGGATATGCTTATAAAATAATAGCCATAAAAACGTAGTTTAAAGAATAAACAATCTGAAACACCACCTCTCTTCAACTATGTAGCGCAACAACAATCAATATGTTTAAAGCTCAAGGAAGATGTTATTGTGACGGTGTATGCACATAATGACTCCGATGGGTAAGAGGCTCCTCTCATATCCCCAGATTAAAATGCTGCGCCGCGACTACAAACATGCTTCTTACCAATAATAACCGCAAATATAAACTTAGGGAGCAAAATAGAAATCCCCTACAGAATTTATTTTTCGCATTAAATCACATCATATACCAAATTAAACGCCAGCTATTGGAAGGTAATGCAAACAAGCAATTTCCTAGAGATGCCTTCCCGCAATTGCCTCTCATATAAATGAG
Source organism: Metallyticus violacea (assembly GCA_030762175.1). Lineage (NCBI taxonomy): Eukaryota > Metazoa > Arthropoda > Insecta > Mantodea > Metallyticidae > Metallyticus > Metallyticus violacea. Next base: position 92,470,696 of record CM060831.1, on the reverse strand, counting down.
CGAGCTGTTATATGGGAGATATTTATCTCATTATGCGGTATTAATATTGACAATTGGAGTGGCGCATACCAATAATGAACTTTGCTTTTAATCGAATTCCTTCAACCTTGGCTTTCAAATAAGCCAATTACAAAACTACTCGAGTGGTATTATCTCTTGCAAACAGGTAAACACTTTTGTGCATATCATGTGATAGGCGATAAATGAGACCATGAGGAAATTAACATGTGAAATTAACATTGCTAAGGCCTCGTGACATACACTCAATTGGAAACGATTAGCAAACTATCTACTAAGGTAAATTCTAATTGTTCCTAAATATTCTTTTATTAGTAAACAGTTTACTGCCCGCATTAAAAAGAATTAGATTGCTTTAGGTAATATCAATTATCTTCCAAATTTTAATTTAAATTAATTTTTTTTGACATGAGATAAAAATTAGGCAACCCCATTATTCCGAATTTCTTGTTGGTTTTAAATTTTATAGAGTGAGGTTCAATGTTTTGTTATACTTTTGTATGTAAGTTTGCGAGATTAATGCCAATATATTGAAAGTTTCGCGCAGTGAGTTAAAATGTGCAAAAATAAGAGAAAGGAACATAAATAAAGAAATGAAATGAAATAGGGAAAATCAAAAATACGAGGGTAGGTCCATAAGTTTCCACCCTAATCATTTTCTGGGTATTATAAAGATAAAAACTATATTTCACTTTTCAATATAGTTATGCACTTCCCACATCTCTGAATTAACATTTCAACCCTTCCCCCAAAAAATAGTCAGAAGTCTTGTCTGCAAAATGGGCATAAACACCATCCATCACTTCTTCGTCACACTTAAATTTCCAATCTCGAAGGTTCTTCTTCAGTTTTGAGAAGAGGAAATAGTCACTGGGAGGTAGATCTGGGCTGTAGGGTGGATGGTAGATCTGCTTGAAGCCATATTTTTTCACAGCTTCCTTTGCAACAAGAGCTGTGTGCACAGGCGCGTTGTCGTGAAGAAGGTACACACCACCACTCAGCTTTCCTCGCCTTTTCTCTTTGATGGATGCACGTAGTCTGTGCAGTAGGCCAGCATAGTACTCCCCATTTACTGTGGAGTTCCTCTCCTTGAAGTCAATGAAGAATATTCCTTCACAGTCCCAAAAGATTGTGTTCATGATCTTCCTGATTGACTGAGTGACCTTGGCCTTTAGAGGCGGTGCTTCGCCAGGTATACGCCACTCTAGTGATTCTTTTTTGGACAAGGTATAATGTTAGAGAACTGTAGTTTCATCTTCTGAAACAATGGTTTACAGAACTCCTCTCTCGTTGCCACGGCTGAGTTCCAAAGATGCCTGACAAAAGATAACTCGTTGCTGCTTTTGGACTGAGGAAAGAAGCCTAGGCACCCATCTTGCACTAACCTTATTCGTGTTTTAATATTCACGAATAATTAGAAGGACTGTTGTTTTAGAAAGGCCCAATCTGACGCTATTTCTGTAACTCTGAGTCGCCGGTCTTCCATAATTTCTCCTTCCACAAGAGCGATGTTTTCAGGAGTGAACACCTCAAAGGGCCGACCTGCACCCTTTTCGTCTTCAATGCTTTCTGAATCTCATTCGAAAAATATTGGCCCATTCTTTTACGGTATAATATGAGGGGGGTACTTCCCCATATATACCGTCCAATTGCTATTTAATTTCATATGGAGTAAGTTCTTCTTTTGTGAAGAACTTAATAACAGCTCAAAACTCCATTTTGAACATGTCACAATCTTCTACACATAGCCTTCGTTATGCAACTATACCTGAACAACTGAACATAACGGAGCGGAAATTACAACTGCAATTGTTTACCTAATAGATAAGTTATGACACCAGATAAGGGTTTTGTGAAGGCGATAATCCTTAGTGGCGAGGTCGGAAAATTATGGACATATCCTCGCAAATTGTCAGGCCAGGCCAGGCCAGATGGAATAAGGATCTACTTAATACAGCTGTTCGGCATAGCATTATCACGAAATATCAGACTAATGATCATTCAATTCCAGTGATTCAACACATAACAAGATTTCTAAATGTTATTCACATTTATGTTCGGCTGTCTTATGCAGATAAAGTTTATACTCGTATATAAAGATCTGAATAAGAATTTTTCGTTTATTGTGTATAAATATCTGGAAGTCAGCGAACCAAAATGCACAAAAATGGTAAAATCGGTGTTGTATCTCTTAAGTAGTGTATTTTTTGTTAATACTTTGCAATCAAAGGCAGCGCCAGTTTATTGTAATCAAACCAAATGACATTCGCAGATGTTTGTTTCGTATCACATAAAGATTTTTTTTATTTATTTATAAACGCTCTTTAACATGAGGTTCTTTTTCGTGCCGTAAATGTACGATACGTTACCCATGGCTTTACTTCCCTTCCGAAGGAAGCCGTACTTAGGATTTTTACGCCCGAAAAAATCCATCGGTCCTGGCCGGGTTCGAACCCGCGTTCTTGGGTGTAGGAGGCAAGTATGGTAACCACTACACCACGAGGACCGACATCCCATAAAGGAATCCAAACATTTCAAGTTATGACTCAAAGGTTAAGAGAGTTGCAGACAGGAAGATCGGAAGTCAGCCCCTCTAAAAGAATTTTCCAAAAGTTTGAACTTCTGTATTCATGCAATAAATGAAATATGTTTTGCTTCTTAATCTGAGTTTAAATGTGTACAGATATACAAAGAGACCCAACTGAGGTGAAATGAAAGAAAATATTAATTTCTATTAGCAAATGTATTCAACTTAGAAATCAAAGTACTCAGAAAAAACTATTTACTGTTATGGAATCCCATAGAAAGACTGAAAAAGATTCAATTGCTTAACAAAAGAAATTATCTCACAGAGAAACTGAATATTTTCAATAAAAATCTGAAGCAGCTAAGGTAAATCCAAATGTATAAATCCAGTGTATTGTATCGATTTGCAAAATACTCATTATGCTCGTATTTACATGCTTTATTCATAATTTTGCTATATTCATTGTATAAAGTTGGTAACTGTAGGCATCTGAAATGATTATACAATCGTTCAGGGACATGCTAAGATTTTGTCAAGTTTATTTATGTATGGAGGATGCCAAAAATGCATACACATTTTCACAGTAGATATCTATTTAATATATTACAAAGTTGAACCGAAAGACATCAGTAATGTGTAATATGATGTTCTGTAAACAGATGCGACTCACATTCATTATGATAGCCTTGCTACGTGACAGGTAAATCAACAATGAACAAATGAAACCAAGATTATCGTATGGTGTTAAGTAAATAGATGTGACTCACTTTACGTTATGCCAGCGTTGCTACGACAAAATAGAGTCAAGATTATCGTTTGAACAGCGGAAAGCAATTTTGAAGTGGTACTGGAAAACCAAGAATGTTGTTGAAGTTCAAAGGCAATGGAGACGTGTGTACAGAACAGAACCGCCAACGCGAGTAACAACTGCACGCATTCGAGACAAATTTGAGATTCATGGTACCGTATAAGATGTTCACAAGGGCAGATCTGACAGATCATCACATTAACACTGAGATGTACGTGCGTACCTTGATGACAATCTTTCAAGGCACTGGATAGGACGAAGAGGTCCAACTTAGTTTCCACCGCGTTCTCTGGATCTAACGCCGTTAAACTTCTACCTATGAGAAACTCTTAAGGATATTGTATACCGTAGAAAACCAGCTACACTGGCAGCACTTCGGGAAGAAATTGAAACGACATGTGTTGCAATCGCTGAGGACACTTTCGAAAACGTTGCTCAATCAGTAGTTCAACGTGCTCAGAAGGGTATCGACGCCGATGGTGGGTATTTTGAGAAACTGTTGCAACTGTAAAAGTATAAAATGATTAGTGCTCATTATTTTCTGTTTGTGTGAAATCACTTTTGTTGTGTTTACATAGTATTTTATTTTCTTGAAGTGTGTATACATTTTTGGCACCCTCTGCATATTTATTAGGACAAAAATATAACAATGGAACAAGGAATAAAATTACTTTTTTTTTTCCACCCCATCAAAGTACCCACATTGGCTTCAATAGCTCCTAGCTAATTCTGGAATTTGCTTTATAAGTTTTTGGAGATATTCTGATTTTATATTCTTTTAAACTTGTTGGAGAACACCCAGAAAGGTTGTAAGGGTGTAGGATATTTAAATGCACTCTCTAGATACCTCTATTCATTTTGTTGATTTCAGTATGGTCTATGGAACAGACATGCATTTTTTTAACACCTTTTGATTATCTGTAGATCCAATATGCCCCATATAGTAACCATATAGATATTTTAAATTCCTCTTTTGCTGCAAGATGCAACGTTTCCCTACTATACACAATCCGTATGGTAGGGATGACACTGAAGAATTTTATGGTTTTGTTTTTCATCCATCTTTCTTTAAATTTTTGCAATACACACAAGTTTATTTCCAGAGCCACCATGTTTCACAATTAGCACAACATACTGATGGGAAATCTTCTTTCCTCTACATTGATAGATATATGCATATTCCTCTTCTGATTGCAATTTTGTCTGGAACTATCATCATAGCATTATTATTATTATTATTATTATTATTATTATTATTATTATTATTATTTCTTAGTTTGAAGTATTCTTGATTTATTTTGGCTTTTATGCTTTTGGAATCTTCATTTTTAAGGCATAATTTCTCCTTTTTGATATTTATAATCATTACCTTTTCCAACTAATGGAATTTCCTCGTCTATATTAAAGGTTAGTGCTTTTCTGTTCAGTTATAGTTATGTATGTTATTATTCCTTTTGCGTTATAAATATATTTCATCTAATAATTCTGGTTATGCCACTTGCACTAGGCAGTACACCTACAGCTCATTCAATATGCAACGTTCAACTGTTCTTGCGAGAATGCTTACATTGTCCACAATGTCTCATGAGAACATTTGCAAATTACGTTTATCTATATTATAATCGTAGTAAACAAAAGAGTAAATAGGATTATGATAACATAAATATCTGGACATACTCTCATACCATTAACATTTAATACAGAGGATGCCAAAAATGTATACACACTATGAGTAAAGAAAAAACTGTGTTATCAAAATTCACACAAACAGAAAATAGTGAGCACTAATCATCTTAGACTTTTACAGTTGCAACAGCTGTACAAAATACCCACCATCATCGGCGCCGATACACTTCTGAGTACGTTGAACTACTGATTGAGCAACGTTTGCGAAAGTGTCCTCAGCGATTGCAGCACATGCCGTTTCAATTTCTTCCCAAAGTGCTGTCAGTGTAACTGGTTTTCTAGAGTCTCAAATTTGTCTCGAATGCGTGCAATTGTTACCCGCGTTGGCGGTTCTGTTCTGTACACACGTCTCCATTACCTTTGAACTTCAACAACATTCTCGGTTTCCCAATACCACTTCAAAATTGCTTTCTGCTGTTCAAATGATAATCTTGGCTCCATTTTGTTGTAGCAACGCTAGCATAACGTAATGTGAGTCACATCTGTTTACAGAACATCATACTACACATTGCTGTTGTTTTTCAGTCCAACTTTGAAATATATTAAATAGATATCTACTTACAATTTTGGCACCCTCGTCATTTCTCTGTAGCATTTACAAAAATAGGAAAAGAGAACAGAGGCGCTAGATGAAATTTGGCCATGTCTTATCCACAAATTGGATACGGTAAGCATATTCTATATTTCATTTATTTTTTAAATGTTCATACTCATAAATATTTTAATACAAAATGAAAGTAAAATGTCTATCCATTCTTCTGAAATAATGTTTTGTCTAAAATGGAATGTTATGCGTTAATAATAAGAGTTGTATATATCAATAGTCGGTCATATGGTCCCGTCTCCTCCAAATTGCAAATGAAAGAGGCACTAGTTAATATTTGCTTCATTCTCCCATGAACAGCATTTCTTTAAACATTATTATGGAAGAATGATCGAAGAAATAAATATTCATTGTCTTACACTATTTTTCAAAATTATCCATACATCTTATTTATCTTATGTTTTCAAAATCTGTCTTCCTCTCATAATCTTAACACACGTTCTGAAACCCAGCACGTTCTATTATTACATTGTACCGAACATCACTTTACTCATCATCACGGCCCTCTCTGGAATGCATTGCCATGGGATGTCAGAGACTGTCAAACTTTAGGACCATTTCATAAGAACTTGTTTAATATTATCAGAAATAATAAACTATCTTAGCTTTAGATCCTTATGTTAAAGTACATATATTTATTTGTTCTATCCAGCTGTAGAAAATTTCATTCTATTATTGTAATTCTTATTGCTATTAATACAATAAATGTTCCTATCTTCTTCATAGTACTGTTAGTGTTTTGCGTTTTAAATTTTACTAGTATTTCCCTTTATTGATATACTTGTACGTGTTCTTGTATAATAATAATAATAATAATAATAATAATAATAATAATTATTATTATTATTATTATTATTATTATTATTATTATTATTATTATTATTTTTCAATATTCATTTTCACTGCATGTTTATGTAAATACCACACATTTATATGTATTTCATACTTCACATAGGTTATATGTGTACAAGTATTGTCCTTTTTACTGTTTATGTTATAATTGTGTTATTGTCGCTAAAACTCAGTGTAATTATTATTAGATTGGTAGAGCGGAAAACAGGGCCTAATAACATTAGCTCTGCCAAAACAAATAAATAAAAATAAATAAATGTGGTGCTACTGGGTCTGATAGGACTGGCCATAAGTCTTCTGCATACCACCCACGTATTCTGTACTTGCCTTCAGGACCTAAACGGTGACGTAGAGTTAGATACGTCCTTTGTGAGCTGTATGGTCACAATATGATCTTTTTTTTTTTAATGGTGTTTAACGCCCGATTTCACTACTGAGGCACCACAGGCGGTGGACACTGATGAAATGAAATGATGCATTGGGAAAGGATTATTTTAAGGAAGGAAACGTTCCAAATCTAAGTTTAGGGTACTTCCCCGGCATTTGGCTTTTATGAGGACTGAGGAAAACCTGGAAAAATCCTCAGTCAAGGAGGAAGTTTTGACGGAATTCGAAACCCAGACCTCCCGCTTAGGAATTCGCGCCTTAACGATGGCAACCCGTGGTGGTCACAATATGATCCTGACCTCCTTCTCCATCTTACTAATAGGTGCTACAATGAGAAAAATGTCCTACCCCTGCCAGCTTAAGGTGGTTAGAGGGGGTAACAAAGATATGTTGCAAGGGCGGGGTACCAATTCGCCATTGCAGATAACTTTTCAGTTTCTGAATTCTTTGTGAAGCGCGGAGTAGAAAGTGCTGTCAGTTGTAATAACTTATCTCATGAAGTGATTAGAAGCAGCATAGAAATACTAAATACAGTTGGACAGGGCAGAAGTGCCTAATTTATGTTGTAAAACGAAGGTAAAGTAGGCAATGACATTGTTAATAACTAGAGCTAGGGTTTATAAGCTGAAAGTCATAAAAAAGGTGTTTATAAATATTTAACACTTCAGTGATAGTGACCACGAAGAATTTATTTGGCATTTTTGTGCATAATAAATTCGTGTGCATATTTTTTAAGATTTCGGCTATAAATCGCCAAATTTGTATATCCTCTAATTTAAAAAATATAACACAGAAGATCATATTTCATAAAAAACAAGGAAATATATCGGCACAAGGGCTTTGACACTTCCAATGCATTTATCTCACACACGGCAAGCTGTTTCGAGCCAACAACAGCACAAAACCTGCATTCGTTTCTTTATTTTTCTCCGGCCTGTTAAATAAACCTTTTGTACTATATGTCTGTACTTAAACATTTCCTTTGAATCACGTATAAGTTAAACTGTACTTAAAATCAGACATGTTGAAACGTACTTTTCCATATTTTTAATTTTACTTTAGCACAGCGTGGGAAAAATGAAGCATATTGTTAAAACGAATTGTTTAAAAAATTCTGATTTCACAGGATCTAGAAACTAAGGAAATGTTAATATGTAAATCAATAAAGTTGTAACAGCATATACAGAGGTTGCCAAAAATGTATACTCGCTTCAAGCAAACAAAAAACTGTGTTAACATAACAAAACTGAATTTACACAAACAGAAAATGATGAGCACTAATCATCTTAGACTATTACAGTTACAACAGTTGCTCAAAATGCCCACTATCGGCGTCGATACACTTCTGAGTACGTTGAACTACTGATTGAGCAAGGTTTGCGAAAGTGTCCTTAGCGATTGCAGTACATGGCGTTTCAATTTCTTCCCGAAGTGCTGCCAGTGTAGCTGGTTTTCTATGGTATACGCTACCATGACTATCAAATTTGTCTCGAATGCGTGCAATTGTTACTCGCGTTGACGATTCTGTTCTGTATACACGTCTCCATTGCCTTTGAACTTCAATAACATTCTCGGTTTTCCAATACCACTTCAAAATTGCTTCCACTGTTCGAACGATAATCTTAACTCCATTTTGTTGTAGCAACGCTAGCATAACGTAAGTGAGTCACATCTGTTTACAGAACATCAAACTACACATTATTGTTGTTTTCCGATCCAACTGTAAAACATATTAAATAAATATCTACTATGAAAGTGTGTATATCTTTTTTTTTTTTTTTTTGGCACCCTCGGTATTTCCTACGCATAAGGGCCCATTGGTGAATCTAGATATAATTAAACATGGTTTACTCAAAATCCCTTGGTAATAAGGTACAGCATCTAAAGTAAATAAGTTGTTAAATGCCAAGAAAATTTATATAGCCCCTATATGTGCCTATCATTAGCATTTTCCCCATTAACAACACCCTTGAAAATAACAGACAAATATGCTGATCGCAAATAGAAAGTAAATTAAGTAGAATGGATTATTTATTATATTGGTTGACTGCCTAGTTTGACAAAAAGATTGGGTGTTGCATGTATTTGCATATTCCAGACTTTGTTGTGCTTATAAGTCCTTGCCCTACTCATAACTAATTTAGCTGTGAGCTTCATGTAACTGGAAATGAGTGACAATTAGAGCAGGTTAATGCGATACTGATGTCTTTCGGCAGCAACTCAAAAGCAGAGCAACGGCATGTTATGTTTCTTGTTATAGGTAACTGCTGGGAAAACCAGAGGGTGCAAGCTGTCAGTTATGAGTCGGTAACTGGTGTTTAAGGTAGTTCTTGAATGTCAGTACAAGTTGTTTTAAATGCGTAAATCGCAGTGGCCTCCAAACGCTTTTTGCCCGTTGTTATTTGCTGTTTCGCCATTTCATGAGCAAGTACTACTTAAGACGCGCTATGAATTGTTTGTTATTGTGTTACTTTATGCTATGGCTTATTCAGTTAGCAAGACGAGGTTTTGGATTACAACGCAAGCCGGATCCTGACTTAAATCTTCTTACGGTAAGGTCTTTAGTACCAATAACGTATATAAAATTCTGCCGTAAGACCCTGATGGCAATTTTAGGCATGGATATGTTTTCATTCACTTAACATGCAACCAGGTTCATTCATACATTAACATATGTGGATGGGCTTTCTTTTCAAAAGAATATGCATGTATACATACATATTTTGAGTATTACTTGATATTTAAAGACATCTATGAAACTTAGATGGCTAGTGTGTCTTGTGGGAAGACAACTGTACAAGGGGATATTGCATTATCAAATCTTGCAGGGTAAGTCCATAAGTTTCCGGTCTAACCATTTTCTAGGTATGATAAACATAAAACTATCTTTCACTTTTCAATATTGTCACCCTTTATTGCAATACACTTCTCACATTTTGATTAACATTTCAACCGTCCCTTCTAAAAATAGTCAAAGGTCTTGTCTGCAAAATAGACATAAACAGCATCCATCACTTCTTGGTCACACTTAAATTTCCCTCCTCGAAAGTCCGTCTTGAGTTTTGAGAAGATGAAATAGTCACTGGGAGCTAGATGTAGGCTGTACGGTGGGTGGTCGATCTCCTTGAAGTCACATTTCTTCACAGCTTCCTTTGCAAGAAGAGCTGTATGCACAGGCGCTTAAAAAAGACGCACACCACCACTCAGTTTTCCTCGCCTTTTCTCTTTGATGAAAGCACGTAGCCTGTGCAGTAGGCCAGCATAGTACTCCCCATTTACTGTGGTGTTCCTCTCCTTGAAGTCAATGAAGAGCATTCCTTCACAGTCCCAAAAGATTGTGGCTATGATCTTTGTTGACTGAGTGACCATGGCCTTACAGGCGGTTCTTCGCCAGGTTTACATCACTCCAATGATTCTCTTTTGAACAAGGGATCATAGTAGACGACCATGTTTCATCTCCTATAACAATGGTTTGCATAACTTCTCTCTCTCTCTCTCTCTTGTTGCTACGGCAGAGCTCCAAAAATGCCTGACAACAGATGACTCATTGCTGCTTTTGGACCCATCTTGCACTAACCTAATTCATGTTTTAAGTGTTCATGAATAATTCGAAGGACTGTTGTTTTAGAAAGGCCCAATCTTACTGCTATTTCAGTAACTGAGAGCAGCCGGTCTTCCATAATTTCTACTTCCACAAGAGCGATATTTTTAAGAGTGAGCACCTCGAAGGGCCGACTTGCACGCTCTTCTTTTTCAATGCTTTCTCGACCCATTCGAAAAAGTTAGGTCCATTCTTTTAGGATAGAATATGAGGGGGGTGCTTGCCCATATACACCGTCCAATTGCTGTTTAATTTCATTTGGAGTGAGTTCTTCTTTTGTGAAGAATAACAGCTCGAAACTCCATTTTGAACATGTCACAATGATCTACATATAGCCTTCTTTATGCAACTATATCTGAACAACTGAATACCGCCGGGCAGAAGATACGCTGCAATTATTTACTGAACAGATAAGGTATGACACCAGATAAGGCTTTTGTGAAGGTGATAGTCCTTATCGGTGAGGCCGGAAACTTTTGGACCTATCCTCGCATGTGAAATATATTTCCATTATCTATTCCCTAAGGCGAATCAAGCAGTTTCTTCCTGACAAACTAAAAGTAATACTAGTGATGACATTTTGAGTACTAAAACGTAATGTTAACTGGTCACGATACTGAATTGAGCAACAAACCACAATGTGTGTGCCCACAATTTGCAATATGTAGGTATGATCATGTGTACTCGTGTTTTGAGAGATTTTCCCTATTAAAACTAAGTCTAAGTTCTCATTCAAAATGAAAATTAAACGTAACGTAAACTTAAACGTAAAAACTGGATGCTGTGTATTATAATGGAACCGTTCACAAAGAATCACTTAAAATTATAAAGTAAATATAAAACAAGACATTAACTTAGAAGTTGGCAAGGTCCAAGGTTTTGCGTTTACGTCTAATTTAAACTTAAGAAATCAGCCAATCGAACGCAGTTACTCTCTCTGTAGAGCTGTGTGGGAGAGAGTTGAAGATCAGTGACTCTGTAGACTGATTGGCGTCAACGGACAAAAGATTAATGCCATTATTATAAAGCTATCCTTGCTCATATCACTCCAAGTAAATTAGTTACTGCATTTTGCATATGCATAAACGCTACCGCCGTCTGCTCAGAAGCAGCCATTTTCAATCAGCTGTTTGTTGACCTTCACTTGTTATTTATTTATTTTTTGATTGGCTAATATTTACCTTTGCGTCTTTCATTGTGAATACCTAAATACTACTAAGTTTACGTGTTACGTCTTATTTTATTGTGTTTACTTTAATGGGACCTCAATTTGTTACAATTTGCTTACTATATCCTGCCAAAAGACATCTTTGAATTCACTATACACTGTCTCTATTAACAATATCAGAAAACTTGACCCTTTGGAGCAAAATAGCATGTACTGTTGTTTAATGTGTCAGTTACTATTTCGTAAACACATGTAACGAAACTGTCAATTTGCATACCGATTGGTTTTAATGTTAATATCAATTGGCTTTATTTGCTTTTTTATTATAAAATTCAATCTGAATTATTATTGCTTTTTTTTCTAAACAATATTTACCAATTATTATTGAATTAAATGTGTATTTTGCTGAGAATGACATTCTTTTAAAGAATATCTTAATTGTTTCTAGCAATACTTTTGAATTTACGTATTTGCATATGATAATGCTTTGCTAGGTACATCTACATTATTGTGTACCCTAAGACAAAAAGTGAGCATGTCGAAGCGCCAATTTCTGTAAGTTCAGCTCGCTCACGGCATTTCTGAACGCGGGTCTTAAAAGCCTTTTGTCTCTCCCTCTCTCTCATCAAGCTCCCCATCTCTAATAGTCGAGCTGTTAAAAACAGCTAACATGGAGAACTACCGAAAATTGAATTTTACCATCGCTTGAGTTGTTTTATTTGTTATTTTTTTGCAAATAAATGTGTTTAGTATACAAATGACAAGGTAATCTCCAATTGCAAAGGCTTATTTGGATTTTGAGGCATTTACGCTTACTAAATAAATAAATAAATAAATAAATAAAAGTAATTTAACTTGAAAATATAGGACATTAAAATTATTTTAAATTAAATAAAGACAATCTGTATTTTTAACTTCATTTTAAAATATTAATTAATGTGGCACTTATTTTTATAACGAAGATGTTTATTTTACGATCTTACTTTGAGCTTACATGCCTAAGAGTGTTGGGAATTAAAAGATATGTTATTACCGTGTGTTAAACATTGACTTTACTTGGAAAATAAAACAAAATAATGTTGTTTAAGACTGAGGAGTGGAATAAAACGCCTTATGAGCTTATCTCTGCAAGTGACTTCCTCTACTGTCTTGTGTCAGTGTCTGCCTGCAAATATGGAGGTCTGGGGTTCGAATTCCGTTAAGTTTAGTTGCTTAGTTAAGATTTTTTGCATAAGTTTTTCCTTACCAGGGATCTGGGTTCATTTACGCAGTAATTTCATTAAACATCCATGCATCATCTCTTTAGAACTTCGTTGTTAAGATGAGCGTTCAACCGTAACAAACAAAACTCTATCAGTATAAGTAAGACATTATATTCTGTTGCTAAGGTTTATGCTTCAGTCCAAAGAAATTTATTCCTTCAAGTTCCCTGGAAAAATTTTCGTAATTATTTCCAATTTCTAGGCAAGCATGTAGAATACTCAAATGTACTGTTCAAAATATACCAAAAACCGTTTCGTGAATCATTTTACTATGCAACAAAGTACCCAGTATAGTACAGGTTTTTCATTAATATTCCAAAATGTCATACGGTATTTGTAAATGTTTATAAGATCTTAGGAATGAAAAAAACTGTGAATAGGTTTATGAATTTATTTCAAAACTAATTTCTGTCTAAGAAAAATTTATATTTTCATTTTTATGTCAGGGTATTTTACGGGCGATTGATTGATTTATTTATTCACGCTCTTTAACAGCTCAGGTCATCAGCGTCCCATTCAACTCAGGGCCTGAAACGGCCGACAAATTTTGCTCAGAGGCCTTTTCTTTCAGGCTTGAGGTTCTTTTTCGTGCCGTAAATGTGCGACACGGGACCCACGGCTTTACTTCCCTTCCGAAGGAAGTCATACTTAGGATTTTTACGTTCGAAAAAATCCATCGGTCCTGGCCGGGCTCGAACCCGTGATTTTGGGTATAGGAGGCAAGTATGGTAACTACTACACCACCAGGACCGACTTTTAGGGGCGAGATTGCATTTGACAATATATTGATGCATAAAATGTTACCTTGATTAAAAATGTTTAATAAAGTGTATACCTCGGTAATCTACTAATTATATAATATTTTTTAAAAGGAGTTCAGGTTAGATTTTTAAATATGTTCTAAGGCAATTATATATTTTCTGCGTCTGCCAACGTCTCTTTAATCTATAAGTTGATAAGAAATTGTTTATTTGGGATATCAGTTTTGTTCCATTTTATTAATATGTGAGGGCTAGTGAATAAAGACTGAGATTATTTTTAACTTATGAAATACACTAGGTAGGGTCAAGGTTGGTAAGGTTTTTTTCGAAGTAGTCCCCATTGAGTGGTATGCAACTTGTACCCAACTTCTCTGCCTGTCATGGAAGACTAGCAGAAGTCGTTTTTTAAATCGTCTTCAAAACAACCTCCGCTTTCTTCACGGCAGCCTTTGAAGAACCAAAACGCCAGTACTGCAGCTTTTTTCCGAAACAAGAGAGCATAAAAAATCACACGGAGCTAGGCCTGAGTTGTATGCAGAGTGGGGCACATATTCAATGCTTTTTCTGGCTAAATTTTTACCAACAACTTTGCAAACGTGAAGGTGTGCATTCTCATACTGAAGGAACCAACTAGATGAATGCAGCTCAACGTGTTTTCGTTGGGTGTGTTCGGTCAGGACTTCGAAAACGGTCTTGTAACCCTCGGTATTAACAGTTGTTTGCGGAGGGACTTCGTGATGATTAGTCCTTATACGACATTCGAAGAACGAAATCGCCATAACCTCTCGTGACTTCCAGACTGAGCTCGCCTGTTGCTTTTGGGAACGTAATGACGAAATCAAGTCTCATCACTTGTAATGATGGGATTCAGCTATGCCTCACCATGTTTCAGACGCTATAGTTCCGGACACACATCTTCTGATCAGGCATCAACAATCTCGTCACAGATGTGTTATGAATCTAAGCGATCGTGCAGAGTGGTAAATGCGCGACTATAGGAAATCTATAACACATTTGCTAGTCTATGCACAGTTATTCGTCGATCTTCCCGAATAATGACTGCAGTCGTTATCATGGTATCGTTCATGCAATGGTTTGAGCAACTGGGGTGCCCTGCTTTGTTGTTGAAACACGGCCCTTCTTAAACTCTTTGATCATCGAACTGTAATATCGCGTATGCTGCAATGAAATTTTCTGCAGGCGGAAGCAAAATTTCAGAGCAGTATATTGCTCTTTACGAAGCGACCCCATTTTACGCAGCCACTGGCTAACACTTGCTCTTTGCTGTAGTCCAGCCAAATGTGCTTTCAGATTTTTTTTCTCCTCTCCCCTTACAATCATGTTAGATATTCTCCTGAGAAAATAAAAACTGCATCTTTATTGACCAGCCCTAGTATGACGTTTTTAGGACTGAAAATATATCCTGTCTTAGAATTTCATTTGAAATTCTATCCTCTCTTTACAAGAAATCCCATTTCAGTTGCTACGATTTTCTTTTCATCAAACCCAGAATGCAGAATTATAGAGGAAAGTGTGCATATCTAAAATTGTGTTTCTGTAATCGTTTTCTTAATTAAAATATTTAATGGTTTCGCATACTTTTTGAATTTATTAATTTTTTATTTTTGTAAATAAATCATAAAGAACGCATACGTTACAGCCTAGACACTTAAAAAGTTTACTTGATCTATTATAATATTTTATAACAGTTTTATTATCTTGTTTGTCTTTTTCTTAGAATGCTATTACCTTGGTTTTGCCAATTGACATTTTGAAACTCTATTTTATGCAGATTTGATTCAGTTTATAAATTTTAAACTGCAATTTATCTTCTGTTTTTGCGCTAATAACCAGATCTGCTGCATATAATAATGTTTTAAGATATTTATTATTTCCTAAATAGACACCATGTATTGTCTATTGTTTCAATTTTTGAAAGTTCGTCTATTTAATGATAAAATATAAACTGTACTTGTTTGTATTTTTAACTAGTATCTGTAAAACTGTTATTTAGCTTAATAAAGTGACTGTTAGTTTTGATTGACAGAAATATTATAACTGTGCTGCTAAACAGAAAATAGGAAATAAGATTGGAACAGCAGAAGATAATTAATAATACTTGTCTGTTTGATATACAAATGCATTTATAGAACACATCAAAAGGGCAAAATTCAGTTTAGACTTGTGTGGGAATGTTTCCAAGCTCTTATTAATCTTTCCACAAGTTGAGTACCTCGACATCAGGGCATAGAAAGTAATGAAGCGGTAGATAAATTGACAAAAGAAGGAGCTAAGATCGACCATACAGGACCAAAATCTTTCTTCGGCATCAGCAAGATCACTTCTAGAGCCGCAGTATATTAAAGCACTGTGAAAAACAAGAAATAAGGTGATATAACTTTCCTAGTCAAATACTGAGCAAAGTACTCATTAAAACATCCGGTTGCACCCAGACTTAAGACCTGTACTGGTCATTTCGTAAACACCTAAGGACGATAGGACTCCAAAATGGAGATCCCACACACGGTCTTTGTGAACAGTCTATGAGACTGCAAAAGACATTTTGCTCTGAAAAGAAAAAAAAAAAATCTTTATTACGATTCAGTCCTTTAGAAGATGTAATACCTAAGTTAGAAAGGAATGTTCTAGAGCTTTGGGAACTACAAAATTAAGATTGTAGGAGTACACAAAGGGCCCCTTTGGTTCAAGTGGCAAGGTATATTACTACACGCTGCGACATCAAACTATAAATGTTTAAAAAGTACCAGCGTCAGCCTGATTCCTGATTCGCAAAAACCCGTTGACCAACTTATCCTTATTTGCAAAGGCACCAATAACGAAACTCAATAGAAAAATTAAAACAAAAGTACTGTGCTATGGGATATTATCAAAGTAGCCATGCGTAATGTTGAGCACATAACCTTAGTCACACTACTACGTCACTGCATCTTTCACGGCAGCTGGAGAGTGGGCAGTCAGAATGCTAGCTCCCGGCGAAGCAGATGTTACATCCGCGCAACCGAATCAAGTTCTTGCAATTACAGCTATAATTACAATAAAAATAAGCACGTGTCTTATAACATGGAAAACTGTTGTCTAGTTATATCCACAGATTTCTGACATCTTCCGAAATTGAGTAAATTTATCGCCTGACATTTCTTTCAATTCTTCCAATGTGTGGCTGTTTGTTCCATAACAAACATTATTTTTTCATCTTCTCTCGTAAAAAAAAAAAAAAAAAAAAAAAAAAAAATCACATACTGTCAGATTAGGAAACAAGGTCGCTCGAATTATTCTATTGATTACCTTATATTCACATTTAAGGATTCATCACTGTATGCGCCTTGGCAGAGTCTAGCTGGAAATACTCACAATATTCAACATCACTCAGTTGTTCGCTGCGCTGTGTTCATTTGTTCAGATATAGATGCATAAAGAAGGCTATGTGTAGAAGATTGTGACATGTATCGAGCTGTTATTAAGTTCTTCATAAAAGAAGGACTTACTCCATATAAAATTAAACAGCGATTAGACGGTGTGTATGAGGAAGCATCCTCCTCATATTTTACCGTAAAAGAATGGGCCAAACTTTTTCGAATGGGTCGAGAAAGCATTGAAGACGAAGAGCGTGCAGGTTCACCCTTGAAGGTCCTCACTCCTGAAAACATCGCTCTTGTGAAAGGAAAAATTATGCAAGACCAGCGACTCAAAGTTACAGAAATAGCAGCAACGTTGGGTCTTTCTAAAACAGCAGTCCTTCGAATTATTCATGAACATTTAAATATGAATAAGGTTAGTGCAAGATGGGTGCCTAGACTTCTTTCCTCAGTCCAAAAGCAGCAATGAGTCATCTGTTGTCAGACATTTTTGGATTTCTGCGTGGCAACGAGAGAGAAAGAAGTTCTGCAAACCATTGTTACAGGAGATGAAACTATGTCCTCTAATATGATTCCTTGTCCAAAAGAGAATCAATGGAGTGGCGTAAATCTAACGAAGCACCGCCTCTAAAGGCCAAGGTCACACAGTCAACCAAGAAGATCGTGGCCACAATCTTTCGGGACTGTGAAGGAATACTTTTCATTGACTTCAAGGAGAGGAACACCACAGTAAATGGGGAGTACTGTGCTGGCCTACTGCACAAACTACGTGATTCTATCAAAGAGAAAAGGGGAGGGAAGCTGAATGGTGGTGTACGTCTTCTTCACGACAACGTGCCTGAGCACACAGCTCTTGTTGCAAAGGAAGCTGTGAAGAAATGTGACTTCAAGGAGATCGACCGTCCACCCTACTGCCTACATCTAGCTCCCAGTGACTATTTCCTCTTCTCAGAACTCAAGAAAGACCTTTGAGGAGGGAAATTTAAGTGTGACGAAGAAGTTTCGGATACTGCTATTGCCCATTTTGAAGGTAAGACTTCTAACTATAAGGAGAGGGGGGGTTGAAATGTTAATTCAAAGACGTATGAAGTGTTTTCAATAAAGGGTAACTATATTGAAAATTGAAATGTAGCTTTTGTCTTTATCATACCTAGAAAATGGTTAGGCCGGAAACTTATGGACCTACACTCGTATATCATTCCATGGTATTTTAAAAAATCATAGACTCCGTTATCCTGTGTGCATTTTCACAGCATACAGAGATTTTCTCTTCATGCAAGGGGTTTCATTTATAATGTCCGTTTTTTTTTTTTTTTTTTTTTTGTGCACTCCAGCTCTTTTTATTTTGCGTTGGAACCTGGAGTAAAGTACATTAAGCATGAATCAAACACTCTATCATTAACGCTCCGTAACTCCAATTACAGGATCACCTGCCTGCAATTCGAGGACAATTTCTGACCTTGTAGTTTAAAAGTATGGTAGCTCGGCATATTGAACTTATTATTACTACGGTTTCCTGTGTATGCCACTGGAGGGATTTTATATAATCTTCTCCAACTTTATATGGTTTTTCTTGATGACAAAGAAATTCATATTACAATATTTACGGGGATATTTTTCCAAAAGTTTGATGGTAAGAAAATTATTGGGATCTTAAGCATTTTAAAGGAGCATATAGGTTATATTTTACATGAAGAATTTCATATTTAAAACTTTTCCTGTGTTGATGCATGCATTGTATGGGTATTACGAAAATTACAACACATAAACATTTTATAAGCACCATACCCACTGCAGTTCTTTGAAAAAGTGTTGGAAAATTCCATAAAACTAAGTATTGTGCAGAAATAACTTCTTTGCGCATAAGTTATGACTTTAGCATCATTTCAGTAAGTGGAGAGTGTGACAATGGTGATAAATATTGATCATTTAAACAGCTGCTATATTAAAGCATCGAATATTTGAAACCATTAAGATACTAAAATGAGATACAGAGCGAATCATTATTATATTACATTTGTTCATAGCCCGACTTTCTGGCTAGATATGGGTATCCGGTAGAGGTACATGATGTGGTAACCGAGGACGGATACATCTTGCAGTTGCACCGCATTCCAAGAGGAAAACACCAGTCCTCAGCTATCCCGGGTCCTCCAGTGTTATTACAGCATGGCATCCTTGCCAGTTCCGCTGATTGGATCGTCATGGGACCGAATAGATCGCTTGGTAAGTAATTTTAATAAGCGATTCAGATTTTATTAATATTATTAATTATTATTGTTTATTATTATTAATTTCATCATTATTTTCATCAAGTTAATATTTTCTTTTGGGATAAACTCAAAAGGTTTGCGAACATGAGTTGCTTTCAGCAACAGCAGCAGAGATTATAATTAGCAGTTTCCGGAATATGTCCTCATCGCTACCAGGGCTTGTTCTTGAATCTCACAGCATTATTCGCAAATATTTTAGAGCAAGATTTTTAATTGATATTATAAATAAAAGTTAGATCGTCGCTGGGCTATAATTGCCTCCTTCCGAGTAATGGAATTCATGATAAGAAACATCTGCAAAGACATACAGTTTTACAGAAGACAAATTAGACGAAATGGCGCAAATCTTGAATGTTCACCAACGAAATCACTAATGAAATTAGCACAATAAGTTGGGATTTCAGTGATTTATGTACGTACAGCAACAAAGTTGTTAAAACTTAAAAACCTTACAAGTGTACACGTATCCATTGTCTCGGAAAGGGTGATTCCGTAGCATGTGTGCGTTATTGGTAGTGACTTCTTTTATCCGTGACTTTAGCCCTTTGTTTCAGACGAGGCACGGCTCCATCAAAATGGTCGTGTCGGATTACAGGCGCGGCCAGCTGCGGCATGTCCAGCTGCCGAAACACACAAAAAATGTGCGAGCGGTAAGGACATATTCTGGAAGCCCTGTAGTATCCGAAAGTTTTATTCGACTATCTGCTTTATATTTTATATTTGTAACTGAAAAGGGACCAGATAGCTGCGTATGTTCCTTAAGGCTTCCTTTAGCGAAATATATACTACTTGTAAATCTGCTTTGTTGCCTATGTTCGTGCGACTACTAGCAATGTGCTGACAAGGGTTTGAGTATAAAGGTGCTGGTGGTCAAGGGGTAGCCATACTTGGCTCGTAAACCCAAGGACGCGGGTTCAGTCCCGGGCAGGATCTATGTGTAAAAATACTAAATATGGCTTCATTCGGAAGGGAAGTAAAGCCGTGGGTCTCGTATCGTAGATTTACGGCACGAAAAAGAACCTCAAGCCTGAAAGAAGAGGCCTCTGAGAAAAATTCATCGGCCGTTTTACGCCCTGAATTGAATGGGGTGCTGATGATTTGAGATGTTAAAGGCGTCCTTAATTAAAAAGCTAATAATAAAAAAATGCATACTATCTGAGCACGGATTGCAACAGTTTCTCCTTCCCTTTGATCAATAGTGAAGCAATTTTGGGCAGTCTAGCAACACCATTTCTGATCATGGAGTTTATCCACCTAAAAAGTGTCATTAACCCCATATTTCTGAGTAGTCAGAACCATAGACTCATAAGAGATCTTGTCAAAAGCATTCTCTATGTCTAAGGAAGCCCCTAGGGCTATTTCTTTCTTTTCTATGAAGTCCTCCAGTCTGGCAGCAAGGCTGTGTAACGTTGTTATGCAACACTTCGGTGACTGCGGATTTTGATGGACGGGAGTGTCGGACAATATCCTACTTCGGATATGTATTTCAGTCAGTCTTTAGAAGAAACGATGCACGACTAATTCGTCGATAGGCGTTTGCGTCGGTGTATTTATTACTACTGCACTTATGAGTAAACACAACCCTGGTGGCTCTCCAGTCTTGAGGAATATACCTGGGGGCCGAAAGAGGTTACAGAGAAAGATATTGAGGGAGTCAAATTCTTTCTGCAACAGAGCAGGATAGCTACCATTTCCGCTTGCGACTTAAATGGGTTAAATTTATTAATTGCCTATTTGATATCTTGAATAGTAACAACTGAGGTGCAAATTCCCAGTCCTTCTGCGATGCTCTTGATCTAGAGCTTTCGCAGTGGTCTGTGGACTCGTGGGTGTTGTCATCAAAGATGCACCCGGGCAAGTGTACCTCAAAGAGAACTTTAATTGTTTTTACAGCCGAGTTCGCAATACCTCCCTTAGGCTCGAGTAATGTTCCTAGGACTTAGAGGACTAAGGCACGGTCTAATCTGGCAGCCTTCTGATAGGCTGATTATTCCCTGGCATTGGTCTTACCTATGCCTTTGTGCCTATGAGGGCTCTGCGACACCCCCCCGCCCCAGTCACCAATTCTTCTTACCCTGTTGAAGAGATGTCACTCCCTGCCCTCTCTTGCGTTCAAGGTCTTTAGTCCATCACGATGCGCAAATATTACACCCACTTTGCCGGGAGTTGCCCCTCTATTGCAAACCGTGAAACAGGCAACAAAGTCGTGAAAACTCCGGTATAATTGCTTTATGAGACCTCAAATCGTCGCTATCGCACATTAAAGGAGTTAGCCGAGGATTTATTCCCAGTTCATACAAACCAGAATAACAGCATGAGACACTGATACGTGGTCATGGTGATATGGTTAATTACTCTGTACCTATAAGGGGAGACGCGATTTCATTCGTTGCTCTACAGATGTGCGCACTGTGAGTACCGCGGTACTTCTGACGTTATTAGAAGCAGCCGGGCCGGACTTATTCCAGCCCCTTCCGTTGGGAATTTGTCCGGATGGCTGGTCTCGGCATGGCAGTGGTCCCGGAACTCACGGGTAAATGAGTACCCGCGATGGCGGTGTATCCCAAGGAGTGCCTACGGTATCTTGGGAGTAGATATACCTGAATCACTGTTGTCGTGGGGTGGTGGTTATTTTACTGCTGTGGTAACTCACCTCTTAAATTGAGTAGATCTGTGCTAGACGTGACCTATCCACCAGTAGATAAGTTCGCTTAGCGCGCTTGGGCGACAAGATTGTCGGCGGGTCCGTTTAGACTCTAGGTACCGTCCAAATGGAAAGAACCACATGCTGCACAGACCTCTGTATATATTCTCCTGGTACTGGGAGGAATTCCCAACCCTAACCTAACCTAACCCTACGCTACAAAAGCTTCCTTGAATTAGAGAACCCTTGACAACCCAAGAAACTAGTGAAAAATGTTACCATTTGTAGCACTGAATATATAATGAGCAGACCGCGTATTGCAAGTCCCTCTGATAGTTTCTGGTCAATATTATTGGTTTAAAGGAAGATACCCTTAGGAATACCACCTTACAAATGGTTCCATTTTGCACTTAGGTTGACGTAGATCTATCGTTTTAATACAGCAGTGAAAGAGAAATGTTTATTGGGTTATTCATATTTCAATAAAACGCAACCTTTTAAATTAATGGAAATGTACAAAAAATGGCTAATAATATGAAATATATATTTACATTTGCCTATACACTAATGTGCCTCTTGCAGCGTTCATTCTAGCAGATGCCGGTTATGACGTGTGGCTCGGAAATTCCAGGGGCAACACGTACTCCAGGAGACATGTACGCCTGAATCCTTCCAGTAAACATTTCTGGCACTTCAGGTAGGTGAACCAACCTTGGAAAATGGATTTATTTTGTTTCTAAATGGTCTAGATCAGGGGTCTCCCACCTGTAACAGATTGCGGACCACATTAACAATTTCAACAACGATCGCGGGTTGTTCAGCTACACCGTACTATGTTATACACTTCATTCTGGCAAAAGTCACTTAAGTCCAAAATTGACTGTTTTGATTTATTACCACTATTAAGTAAAGGTAGCTTTATAGACTGGCAGAGCTAATGAAGTGATATCCTGTAAGCTTCAATGTGACATATATCTTTTATTCTCAATAAGTTCAAATTTTACATCTTTTAGTCAAGCATAAATCATTAAAGCCGTATAATTTATTTATACCTAATAATAATCAAGAGAAAGTTAAGTTGTTCCTAGTGGTGTAGTAGTAACCATACTTGCCTCCTAAACCCAAGATCACGAGTTCAAACCCGGCCAGGATCGATTGATTTTTTCGGGCGTAAAATCCTAAGTATGGCTTCCTCCGGAAGGAAAGTAAAGCCGTGGGTCCCGTGTCGCACATTTACGGCACGATAAAGAACCTCAAGCCTGAAAGAAGAGCCCTCTGAGCAAAATTTTACGGCCGTTTCACGCCCTGAATTGAATGGGATGCTGATGACCTGAGATGTTAAAGAGCGTCCATAAATAAATCAATCAAAAAAAAAAGCAAACCTTATTAAATATGCATAATATAATTTTACATTAACTTTAAACGTAGAAATCGCTATATTTCAATATATAATTTTGGACTTGGCAATTTCTGCCAGAACGATGGCAATGTTACTGGGTTTTCATGTTAAAATTTTAAATATTAAAAAGCCCGGGCCTCACCAAGAGCTCTGAGGGTTACTTCTGGCCCGCGAACTATGCTTTGAACATCTCTAGACTAGATGAAGTGTATATAAAATATATAAAATTAGGGGGGGAATGTGATATGCCGTAATAATTAGAGATATATCGACACCAAAGTGTGTGTGTGTGTGTGTGTGTGTGTGTGTTTAGTATCGATAGTTAGACATTTTATTGAAATAGAATGTCGATTTCTCATTTTATTTTGTTATGACAGTTACTTTACCGAGTTTGGATGCTCATAAAAACAGTTTCTGAGCTGTGGTGACATGTTTCTTTAGGTTTTTTGTTTTGTGAGATTTTTTACCTCTCGAAACTTTTACACATGCTGCCAATGGAGAGGTTATCACTCAGATAATTAAACTAAAAATAGCTTCGGGTTTTGCTCCTATTACCTTTCTTTTTTAATTGTGAAAGGTCGTTCTGCTTAAAACGCTGTGCAAATCTCTTCCGAGAGACACGAAACATAATAGATTACACAAATACAAAGGAATACATAAACACAATAATCAAATAAACAAGATTGAACAAGAAAGAAGTCAAACCTGATCGAGCCCCTCGACAAATCAAAAGGTCAATGAAAGTTTCAGTGATATATACAATTATTCAAAGTAATAAAGAACTATTGTTCCTTGGACGAAACAGCTGGTGATAAAAACCATTTAATTAAAAGAGTAAAATTAAATATTTTGAAGGAAAATTATTTCATCAATTTAAATTAAAAACGATTTTTTTATTTCAGCTCCAATAAATTCAAAATTAACTCTATTAATCAATATCGGCACCTTTACATTTTTCCAATTGGTATGCCATTTTGATGGAAATCATGACTTCTGAAGACGGCGAAATTAAAAATTTTACTATCCAAATGTTTGAGTAAGTAAAAGTCACTTGGTTAAGCTTCGTAGTTAAATTCTTCACTTCTGGGGTATTCTTTGCGAGGTATGTGGGCAAGCGTTATCATGAAGGAGAATAAATTGCTTTTCTATTGACAGTGTTGGCTCTTTATCTTATAGAATCTGAATTATTTTGTCAATTCCTTGGAAGTGCTTTAGTACGATGCAGAAGATTATAATGTACTAAGCTGAGTCAAAAAGTAACTTAATACTTTTTATTCATAAAAGATATGGACTGGGATTGAAAACACTCCTTCATTTTTCAACATAGTGTCCATTACGTCCAATACAAGTGTCCCATTGTTTCCCTAACCGCCACGGGTGGCCGAGGTCATTAAGGCACGGACTTGTGAGCGGGAGGTCTGGGTTCGAATACCGCCTCCCTGACGGAGGTTTTTTCCAGGATTTCCTCAGTCCTCATAAATGGCAAATGCCGGGGAGGTACCCTAAACTTAGGCCTGGAATGTTTCCTTCCTTAAAAATAAACCCTTTCCCAATTTATCATTTCATTTCATGTATCATCAGTGTCCACCGCCTGTAGCACCTCAGTAGCAATAACGGGCTTTAAACACATTCATTCATTCCAATGTTTCACTAATGTCTGGATTCCACAAGAAAAAAAAAATCTTGTCACTGATCCAAGCACTATGTGTTTTACTTCGTCGTCAGTGCGGAACTTCTTGCCGCCTAGCGGTTCTTTGAGTGGCCCAAATGCATAATAATAGAGAGGTGCCAGATACGGTCAATAAGAATATGCTATACACTCAAAACGAAGATCTGTATGGGCTCTCTGAGGTCTTGCAGTTAGAGTACATCAGTTGTGAGCAAAATTTTGTGATTAGGCCTCAATGCAGGTTTCAAATGGTCCGTAATTACGAGGGTAAACCCATAAGTTTCCGGCCTAACCATTTTCTAGGTATGATAAAGACAAACGCTATATTTCACTTTTCAATTTAGTTACCCTTTATTGCAATACACTTCTCACATCTTTGAATTCGCATTTCAACCTCCCCCCACCAAATAGTCAGAATAGTTATGACCTTTTTGTCTGCAAAATAACCATAAACAGTTTCCATCCCTTCTTCTTTGCGCTTAAATGTCCTTCCTCGAAGGTCCTTCTTTGAGTTTTGAGAAGAGGAAATAGTCTCTGGGAGTTTGATCTGGGCAAGAGAGTGTATGGTGGATCTCCTTGAAGTCACATTTCTTCACAGCTTCCTTTGCAACAAAAGCTGTGTGCACAGGCGCATTGTTGTGAGGAAGGCGCACACCACACTCAGCTTTCCTCGCCTTTTCTCTTTGATGTAAGCACATAATCTGCGCATAGGTCAACACAGTACTCCCCATTTACCGTGGTGTTCCTCTCCTTGAAGTCAATGAAGAGTATTCCTTCACAGTCTCATAAGATTGTGGCTATGGTCTTGTTGGTTGACTGAGTGACCTTGGCCTTTAGAGGCGGTGCTTCGCCAGTTTTACGCCACTCCACTGATTGTCTTTTGAACAAGGAATCATAGTAGAGGACCGTAGTTTCATCTCCTGTAACAACGGTCTGCAGAACTTCTCTCTCGTTGTTACGGCAGAGCTCCAAAATGCCTGACAACAGATGACTCGTTGCTGCTTTTGGACTGATGAATGAAGTCTAGGCACCCATCTTGCACTAACATTATTCACGTTCAAATGTTCATGAAGAATTCGAAGGACTGTTGTTTTTGAAAGGCCCAACCTGGCTACTATTTCTGTACTTTGAGCCGCCGGTCTTCCACAAGAGAAGGATGTTTTCAGGAGTGAGCACCTCCAAGGGCACGCTCTTCGTCTTCAATACTTTCTCTTTCGACCCATTCGAAAATGTTTGGCCCATTCTTTTACGGTAGAATATGAGGGGGATGCTTCCCCATATACCGTCCAATCGCGGTTTAATTTCAAATGGAGTAATTCCTTCTTTAGTGAAGAACTTAATACCAGCTCGAAACTCCGTTTTGAACATGTCACAATCTTTACAAGAGTACCCACCTAGCGGAGACTTTACGGTACTGCAGAATGTCGTGGATAATATATGCATAGACCATTACTGATATTCAGTTCTACAAATACGTCATTTGATTGCTATCCGCTTGTTCGGCTGCAGCGATATAGTACGTGGTCGACTGGAGCGAGCCGCATCACTCATAATTGACACTCTCTTTTTAAACTTTCTGTGGCACTCAAAGATCTACTGATGCGACACACAGGGATCTCCATATTGTCTCTTCATTCTTTGATGGATATCTTTTGGTTTCTCGCCCTCACTACTCAAAAGAACGAATAATTGCTCTCTCCTCCTCGTTCGTGCATGTATTCATTTTGTTATGGTCGCTGATGTATCTTTCCCAAGATGCCACGCGCCCTTGTTTCTCTAGCATAAGGATATAAACATTCTTATTTCTATTCTATTACAAATTCTGAATTTTGATTACTAAATTAAGGTTACTTTTTGACTCAGTATCGTATTAAGTCAACCACAGATATACAGTAACCGAAAATTCCTCTGGAGATATTTTATGAAGTTTATCGGTGCTTCATCAAGAATCAGCCATTGTGTCGATAGTTTGAGGTTGTCACACAGAGCCCATTTTTCATCACAGGTCCAAAGAGATCATTTTTGTTTTCAAAGACAGGGAAGAACAGACTTCAAAACCAAGAAGAAATTAAGAAACTAAAATGTTTGAAGATGTTCCTGACTCCTCGTCAATTACAGAGTAACTGAATTAATTAATATTTTTAATTTTAGAATCAGCAACTCAGTAATTATGTGCAAGTATGTTGTGCATTTTCTTTCAGTAGAGGAGCTTTAATGACATAACTCGTATATGTAGAACTAATATTGTATACTGTTTAAATGCGTTTACAAGTGTAATTTTTGGTAATATTTAAGAAATAACATGTAGTAATATATAGCCAGTTAAGGAAAAACTCATGTATTTCTCCGGACACAGTAACGCCTGGCAAAATTCAAGACAATGCAAGGTATCCCTTCTGGTATGCAGCTAGGGTTGAAAACGCCCCCCGCCTCAGGGCAGACACCGGCCTGTTTGGTGGCAAAGTTGTAGGTGTCCGATTAAAAGTCATTGACAGTAACGTAGAAATCTGTTTAAATTCATCTTATTGACGAATTTCGGAGCACTTGGCTTGACCAAAATTTTCCACCAAATAGAAGTGAAATTCAGTGAGGTAAGCACTCGCCTATGAGTGACGTTAACACAAAATTGACTGGAGTATTTCGCGCCGTTACCTTTGGATGGCGTCATTTTGTATGGTGAATAAAAGGAATAGATTTTGCCCAAAAGTGGGGCAGTCCCAGATACGTATGGCTGCCGTCACCCGGAGATCAGCGGAAAAGCGGCCTAATTACCAAGTACTAGTTCCGGCGACAACGAAGCTTAAGCGCCATTCACCACGTTAAATGCCGATACTCATTAAGCTGTATTAAGAATTCAGTTAAATTAACAATCTCTTCGTACTCGGCACCATTTGGTCAAAGCAACAAGCTTACGTGTTTGGCAAGATTACCTTGCCCATGATTCGACGAGAAACGCGAGTTTTCCCGAATGTTCATGTTAATACCGAAAAGTAAATAACGAAGCGTATTGGTCGTCCCCTTCGGAGTCCCGTTCATTGAGGCCCAACTGGCACACAGCCGCCAAAATCCATCGGAACACCCTCGAGAGAGTCTCATCGAAGAATTGTAAGGGGTCTGCAGCATCAGAAATCTGCGATCCGTGGAAATAAATTATTTACAGCCCCATTATCATCCCCACCTATCAAATCTGTTTCAAACTGCAGCTCAAAATGCGGTCGATAATAAATACATTCTTCGAGTTTATCCTAATGACATAAATAAACTTTGTTCTGATTGGCAAAAACGTATAGAGGCCTTTGGTAGTTATTTTTATTAAAAAAGCTTATTTTGAATTTATTGGTGCTTTTTTGAAATTTAAATCGGAAAAATCGCCATAAATTTCCGAATGACCTAATAGTATATATTAAATAAATTTCACTTCTTAAGTAAATAAGAATATATAAAAAGAAGGACATTTACTGTACACGAAAGAAATCCTACAGTTGAAATACAGGAATAAGTTTAAGCCAAGTGCATTTGGAGAATCTCAAAATCTGCAAACAACGCTTTCCACCCTGAAAGGGAATTTGACATGGTACAGGAAAGACCTGGAAGTGGCTTAAAATGCAATTGAATTTGGGTGGATCGAGAGGTTATAATCATTCCCTACTTTCGGAGATGCTGAAAGACTTTGTTACACTCTTCCTTCGTTTATGGATAATCAAATTCAATGCAGAGCTGTACATCCTTGTAATCAGGCAAGAGGCAGGTGAACAAGTTACTAGAAGCAGAACGTCAGTTTCATTTCTTAGCGAATTAAATAAATCGTTTTTTTTTTTTTGTCAAAATTTTGTGATAAAAATATTTTAATTGCCCCAAATGCAAAGTTTTGCGTCTTTATATGCATTGATATTATTATTTAATATTGCAGTCACATATGGTAAATCAGTATTTTTTTTTTTTAAATCATTAGCCTTTGCAACGCAGCGTTTTTGAAAACGCTACAAATCGGAATAATAGTAAAATGTTTGTCATACTGGTCATATATGGAACCCGTTACTAATTATAACTATTTATATCTTCAGTTTGGCTGTCTAAAGTCATTATTGTAGTTTGGAATCTGTGCAGATATTCTTTAAACTGCATGTCAACAGAAAGTTTTCATTTTATTATTCTTGTACTTTCATTCATGTCGAACATTGACACGTAATTCATCAAGGGTGGCCAAGGTGTTAAGGAACGTAACCCATAAGCGGGAGGTCAGGGGTTTGATTCCTGCAAGGGCCGTTCTCTCTTTCTGATTTTTTTTCCTCCAGGTTTACCTCAGTCCTCATAACTGGCAAATGTTATAGACTTCACAAAGCAGAATCTTTTTATCACCTGTTAAAAAACCGCCACGTATGGCCGAGGTCGTTAAGGCGCGGACTCGTGAGCGGGAGATCTGGGGTACGTCCTCCCTGACTGAGGGTTTTCCCAGGTTTTCCTCAGTCCTCATAACTGGCAAATACCGGGAAGGTACCCTAAACTTAGGTCTGGAACGTTTCCTTCCTTAAAAAACTCCTTTCTCAATATATAATTTCATCTCATGTATCAAAGTGCCCACCGCCTGTGTGCCTCAGTAGTAAAAACGGGCGTTAAACAACATTCAAAAAAACTGTTAAAATCCGTCTACGGCCAGTAGATACAGCTAGTAGAGAGCTAAGTTGAACGACAGATTTTGTTTCTATTTATCTTTGAAAATACAATTAACTGTAATGGTACAAGAATATACGGAAATGTTCAAGCAATCGTTAGTCTATTATAATCGGTAAATTCAGTATTTAATTTTAATTATTGTATAAACACTTTTTTTTAATTTGGATGGTGTTACTAACCTACTCTTGGATTTGTTCTACAGTTGGCACGAGATGGGTGTATTCGATCTTCCAGCAGTTATAGATTACATTCTAAGTCGTACAAGACACAAAAAACTATTCTATATTGGTCACTCCATGGGCACGACTGTGTTCTATGTCATGGCTTCTGAACGACCGGAATATAACGACAAGATTCAGGCTATGTTTAGCTTTGCTCCTATAGCCTTCATGTCCCATCTTAGGAGCCCTTTTATTCGACTTCTCGCTGGTCTTGAAGAACAATTTCAGGTAACAATTTCTGTATATCTAAAGTCGATTAATTGAATGAAAGTCTCTATATAATGCAACAAACTGATAAACACGACAAACTCTTTGTTTCTTTGTTGCTTTCGAAAACAAATTTATGTTACGTTATGTTATTACTTGCACTACGGTCTTATTTCGAAAGCACCGCGAGGAATATAAACATTAAAGGCATATATAATACAGAAAATATATCATTTGTGTCGGTTTAAGAAGCTAAATAATAATATTTCGTATTAAAACATGGTAAACTGAAGTTTAAGTGCCTTGTGTTAATAGAATCACTTTTAGTGTTAGCTGTCTAAAAAGTTTTTTTTTTTTTTTTTTAGTAGTGTTTAACGCCCGTTTTTACTACTGAGGCACCACAGGCGGTGGACACTGATGATACATGAGATGAAATGATAAATTGGGAAAGGATATTTTTTTTTTTTTTTAAGGAAGGAAGCGTTCCAGGCCTAAGTTTAGGTACCTCCCCGGCATTTGCCAGTTATGAAGACTGAGGAAAACCTGGAAAAAACCCCAGTCAGGGAGGACGGTCCTGGCGGGATTCGAACCGCAGACCTCCCGCTCACGAGTCCGTGCCTTAACGACCTCGGCCACCCGTGGCGGTCTAAAAAGTTCGTATACATGTTTTAAGACTAGCGTTTTGCTATTCCTATGTTAATTGAGTTGTAGACATTTGTTGCACTCTGTAGAACATGGAATATAATTTATCTTTATGGCAAATTTGTCTATTTTAATGCCTGATTGGATGTCTAGATATCAAATCTTTCATGCTCAGGAATCCTTACTTTTTTCTTCTTCTTCTTTCAGTGGTTGTTTATTAACAATGTTGGATTTGAGTTCATGCCTCACAGCCAATTCATGGTCGACATTCAGCAAGCCGTTTGCCAGCAAGAAGCACCAACCCATGCCCTCTGTATCAATGCTATCTTCTTTATGACTGGCTTCGATTCCCGACAGATAAACATGGTAAGTAATGACTAGTTTATTTATATCAGATTGTGTTTATGGCAGGCTGTTTGGTTCACAGATTTTTAGGCTGTGTTTTTGTGGGGAAAAATAAAGATTAAGAACTCTACATGATATATCTCTGCTGGAGATATTTTATGAAAGAGAAGAGTTGATGTGGAGAGCATTGTAAAGATAGGTACAGTGTTTTGCTATCAGTTGTCTGTGCAGAAATTTATACTTTGAACTGTTTGCAGGCATCTAAGTTTCAGCATTTGGAATGTAATTAAAAAAATCCAAAACCTGATTAACCCTACTAACTGACCACAATAAAACTGCACAAAATGCCTCCGCCGTGGTCTAGTAGTAGCGTTTACGATTACAAATCCAGAAGTCATGGGTTCAATTTCCGGTCAGCTAAGCTGTCTGTATATTTTTTTCCAGAGCTTTTCCTTACCCTGAAAAGATAAATGCCTAATAGCTTCAAAGCGTCAAGAACTCCAATCTCTTTTACTGACGTCCAATCTACAGATGTAGCAAGAACACCAATGCAGTTATAGTGACAATAAATAACACATTAAAAAAATGCAACATCGCACATAAAGCTCTAATTTTCCAATTTTACCCATAGAGTAAAGTATTCATATTCCAATGAAATTTAATGTAATGATGTATCATTAATGCTGACTATAGCATTAAAAATTTAAATATTGGATTATATAACACAATTTACAAACATCAGGTGAATTATCTGTAACTACTATCGCGAAACGAGATATACAGAGGGTTAATGAACTACGCCGAAATAATTTCAGAGAGTGTAGAGATGTCATATTTAAGGAATTTGAGATAGGCAATGTATGGTCCACAACTAAACATAACGAAGTTTTATGGTGTTGAACATTTTTGTATCAGATGATGGTAAATCGGTGTTAAAGCCAAGCCGGGTTAAAGATTGGTTTATAATGTCTTTAAAACTGCCTTGCGAGTACAGAAGTATCGATTTTCTGCATCTCATTATCAGCGTTTTCAAGATTTAGTACCATAAAAATCCCTCAAATCTCGCACTAATCATTTGACAGTGCGACACTGAACATCTATTAACTCCTCCTTGCATTATGCAGCCTACTCTAGAGGGAGCTCTTTAACTGTTTCTGTGACGTAATGCATAACGCAAAAGCTGATGTTCCACATGCCGCGAGTTCAATTTTGGTCATGCCGTTATGTTTTGTTTTTTTTTTTTTATTTTTTTTATTTAATATGAAGTGCTCTGATAGGCATACTAAAGAAATATGGATAAAATTTAGGTAATCTTTGAGTATGCGACATCCAACAAATTAATGTTATCCATAGTTCTACTTTTGGTAGGCAACGGTTGTAATTATATGAATTGATATGTTAATATTTAAGTATATAAACTGAAAGATCTACTTAAAACGTTGGCTAAAAGTCGGTCCTGGTGGTTTAGTGGAAACCACACTTGCCTTGTAAACCCAAGATCGCGGTTTCAAACACGTCCAGGATCGATGGATTTTTTCGGGCGTAAAAATTCTAATTATGGCTTCCTTCGTAAGGGAAGTAAAGCCGTGGATCCCGTGTCGTACATTTACGACACGATAAAGAACCTCAATCCTGAAAGAAGAGGCCTCTGAGCAAAATTTGTCGTCAGTTTCACGCGCTGAATTGAATAGGACGCTGATGATCTGAGATGTAAAACAGCGTCCGTAAATAAAACAAATCAACAAGTAGGCTAAAAGTTGTATTATAAGGCCCTAGTCAGAAAATGACAGAAAAAAAATGACAAACGAAACTCGATCTGGAAAACAAATGACTACCTCTTATTTAAAAAGCTAATGTCATAACCATGGCGCCAGAGAAACACGTTCAGAAACCCCCCTTCGTTATCGAGTGTTATGCTTTCGAGGGGCGTCTTTTTTTAGCCAGTGACGTACTGGCACTTTAGAAACTTACAGCCTTAGCTTCGAAGTTTGAACAGATACACCATACGTTTTCTATACCAAATTACTTATGTATGACATCTCTACAATCTTTGAAATTATTTCGGTGTAGTTTGCTATTATCCTGTATAATTGATGCGCTATTTTGAGAGCATGGAAGTACAGATATGGATTATTAAACGCAGTGCATACAGATATTCCCACAAGCAGCAAAAAGTAGTTTTCTAGTCACAGATTTACATTTTTTAAATGGGACAATGCCCATTGATACTAACAAAATATGAATAGATAAGATTGGAATGACAATAGCAGTTTTTGCAACCAGTTAAGGAAATATCGTTATTCGAATCTTTAAAATAAATTTTTGCTGCGTTTAACTATTGGTAATAGCATATGTGCCATAGATTACTTGCTACCGTTTACAGATAATGGCCAACTCAACCTTAGAAACATGCTAAATTTATTAGTAAACAATCCCCGTTTATCTTATGAATGAATGAATGAATGAACGAATGAATGAATGGTGTTTAACGCCCGTTTTTACTACTGAGGCACCACAGGCGATTGACACTGATGATACATGAAATGAAATGATAAATTGGGAAAGGATTTATTTTTATGAAAGGAATCGTTCCAGGCCTAAGTTTAGGGTACCTCCCCGGCATTTGTCAATTACGAGAACTGAGGAAAACCTGGAAAAACCTCTCAGGGAGGACGGTCCTGGCGTAATTCGAACCCAGACCTCCCGCTCACGACACCGCGCCTTAACGACCTCGGCCATCCGTGGCGGTCCATTGACTTCACCAATCTACGTCAATGGAGTGTAACTAGGTACGGAACAGTGTGTCATTAACTCATAAAATCTATTTTCATCGAAGGGTTTTTGAATTCCTAGTAAATTTCCTAACACACGAACTTACACGGATATTAGAGAACATTCTGTTGAAGGGAGTCATGGTGTCAGTTTTTGATTTGCTTTATTTATATACGCTCTTTAACTTCACAGGTCATCAGCGTCCCATTCAATTCAGGGCGTGAAACGACTGACAAATTTTGCTCAGAGGCCTCTTCTTTCAGGCTTGAGGTTCTTTATCGTGCCGTAAATGTACGACACGGGACCCACGGCTTTACTTCCCTTCCGAAGGAAGCCATACTTAGGATTTTTACGCCCGAAAAAATCCATCGATCCTGGCCGAGTTTGAACCCGCGACCTTGGGTTTACTTTACCACCAGGACCCTCATAATGCAACATGTAGTACAGCTTGTCTTGACAAAATGTTTCAAGAGCGTTAGATTAGGCAAGAGGACCTGTAAGTTGATCGGCCCATTCCACAGATCTGACACAGATTTTTTTCCCTTCGGAAAGCTGAATATCAGTAAGGACATAATAATGATTATTATTTTTAATAAAATACACAATCAAGGTTGAGGTACCCAGCACGTTAGGGCATAGTCGCCATATTTAAATTATTTAAAAGCGAAACGTTTTGATGTCAATAACAATGAAACGTCTTATCGCCGCCTGCTACTCGAGCTCTGTAAGCAAATGCATGTTGTCAATCTTCAGCCCCTCTCACGGCTATGTAGAGAAAGGGACTTCGTCTGAAATGAAGCGTAAAATTTTTTAACTAAGTAAATTGAATGACTGACCAATATCATTAAGTTTCCACTTAAAAGTTTGTATGTAAATATTTGACTGAATAAACGAATATTTATTAAAATTAACATACATACTAATAACTTAACAGCCTTCGAACGGGTCCACCTGCGTACGTAAGGTACGTGCCTTTCATATTACACAAAAAGTGCATTATCTAAATAAATAAATACGTCATGCCTCCATTGTTTAACACAGTTAAACAATAATGACAGTAATAACCTCAATAATAATAATAATAATAATAATAATAATAATAATAATAAACTCTATTAGCTTCATATACACATACAGAACATAGAAAAAATGTCGGTCCTGGTACTGTAGTGGTAACAATACTTGCCTCCTAAACCTAAGATCGCGGGTTCGATTCCGGCCATGATCAATGGATTTTTGAGCGTAAAAATCCTAAGTATATCTTCCTTCGGAAGCGAAGTAAAGCCGTGGGTCCCGTGTCGTACATTTACGGTACGATAAAGAACCTCAAGCCTGAAAGAGAGGCCTCTGAGCAAAATGTGTCGGCCGTTTCACGCTCTGAATTGAATGGGACGCTGATGACCTGAGATATTAAAGAGCGTCCGTAAATAAACCAACTCCTTATAAAACCCCTTTCCCCTTGTCAGCGCAATAAGTAAACACCATACATACATTTTTTTTAATTCAGTTTAGTTCGCTGCGCCCCTCTACACAGTTTTCAGCCTTTTCGGACCACACCTATCTCATCTTCGACGTGAATTTGCCTACCTGCTCCTCATTCTTGCCTACCAGCACAGCCCATCTGTCTCTAGCCGTCTGACAGAGTCAGTAAAGGAAGGCGGCAGAAACTTTTTCTCAACACCTGCTATAGTTCGCTAGGACGTACGACCTCTTCACATAAAGGGCAAATTCTTAGTCCATTTTCACCTGAGATTCTTCTGAAAACTTCCTTAATAATCTAATTAAATATATGGCTAATGTATGAAGTGCGATCCAAGTGTTTCTGAGCTGAAATAGAGGACCATGATTCACTGGTGTGATTTTTATGCTATCTGATACTTAAATGATTGAGCATTGTAAACCTGACTTTTCTCTTCGGCCATACCATTCAAGTTGCTTAGGATGTTCAAAAGAAAATAAAGGGCAATGATTAAATTTGAACTAAAAGACATTCACCCATTAATACCAAACAGCGCCTTAATTGTGTATTGGGGAAGTTTCCACTTTATATTCCACTGTGAAAGAGTGGTCAAAATTATCTCCTTTGCACAGAAAGAGTACTGAAGTTGACCCACGTGTAGGCCGGTGGATGTGTTTATGCGAGAAAACGTCTCCCTTGTCGAGGAGGAAGTTATTAGTGACAGACGTCTGGGGACAAAAGAAATAGCTGCAGGATGCTTTCTAAAATATTTCTTCAACTTTTTAATATGCATAAAGTCCATGCAAAATGAGCACCCCGAATCCTTTCAGCAGTTCAAATGCAATTTCGCGTGGAATGTTGTCAGAATTTTATAAACTTTTGCCATTGTTATGAGTGGTTAGTATTAGAACCCATCATCACAGCACAAAACTGTGGTTATCTACTATAACTCTCTTTCAAAAAGAGAATCAAAGGCGTGGCGAAAAACTATAAGATACTTTCTAGAAAGGTCAAGGTCACACAATACATGAAGATCATGTCGAAAATTTTTTTTAACTATAGACGAATTCTGATGACAATACTTCAAACAATGGAACACAGCGCTGAATGGGAAGGACTTTGTTAAGCTACTGCATCCATTGCCCAGCGGCATCAAGGAAAAAGACATGGAATATTGTCTAGGAGTTCGTCTGCATCCAAACGGCTGCTATGAATTCATATGACTTTATGAGTTAAAGTACGCTGTTTTCCAGCATCTTATAGACAAAATTATTATAAGTAACAAAGGAATTAGGACTGTTTAGCAATTAACTTTCTCTTCAGCTTGAGTTTAAAAAAATAGTTTGAAGAAGCTCCTTTGAACTAATGTCAAATGTCAGGCATTAGCAAGGGAGAAATTTCAGGGCAATGCTGCTGGTTGTTGTGAGAGACTGATATTGCAGTTCTGCTGCCAGTTTATTCATTTGTTGTAGTTAATGAGGATTTCATAATTTATTTATTTATTCTTAGTGTTTTTTTCTCTCATTTAATTTTTATGAGGTTCTTTACTGAGATTTGTTTTTAGCTATCTTGTTGTCTTCGGTGTTTTTATTACTTTTTATTGTGAAGCCAATAATAATAATAATAATAATAATAATAATAATAATAATATCCTGTTCTTGGTGAACTTGAACATTTTACCAGTAAAAAACAGTAACATTTACTTATCCGTGTGTGGCCATTCTTTCATGCAGCCAGACAAAAATGTGGCATTGATCCCAAATGATGCAAAGACTGAAACAACTGATGGCTGGAGAGAAAAATTGCAAGTGCCTCAGTCAAGCCTATTCCGTTAGTTACGGTTTCTTATGAACAAGCAATGTTTACAAGCTGGGGTATGTCTCTTTCTTCCAAGCTCTACAAGAAGAAGACACCTTTTACTGTCAGGCCGCTGAAACAACTAAGACTCCATCAGTCAAAACCAAAACTGTAGAGCATAGCGACACTTACAATGGACCATTCTTCTCATCGTTGATAATGGATCAAAGTAAGAATAGGAACAGCCAGTGCTCCTCTGCCTAATAGAGTAAAAACTTGATTGTCTTGATGAAGTTCTGTGAAGATGAGAGATCCAAGAAGTACTACAGCCGACTACTTGCTGCCCATTAGCCAAAATTATTGCCATCTGAATACCGTGATGATATTTCCAATGAAGATAGGAATTTTTAGAGATGCAATCAAAAAGACAATGAGATGCCTATACGAGGGTAGGTCCATAAGGACTATCGCCTTCACAAAATCCTTATCCGGTGTCATACCTTATCTGTTAGGTAAATAATTTAAGCTGTAAATTCCGCTCCTCTGTGTTCAGTTGTTCAGATATAGTTGCATAAAGAAGGCTATGTGTAGAAGATTTTGACATGTTCAAAACGGAGTTTCGAGCTGTTATTAAGTTCCTCACGAAAGGATTTACTCCAAATGAAATTAAACAGCGAATGAACGGTATATATGGGGAAGCACCCCCCTCATACTTTACAGTAAAAGAATGGGCCAAACTTTTTCGAATGGATCGAGAATACATTGAAGACGAAGAGCGCGCAGATTAGCAGCAAGGTTGGGCATTTCTAAAACAACAGTCCTTCTAATTATTCATGGACATTTAAACATGAATAAGATTAGTGCAAGATGGGTGCCTAGACTTCTTTCCTTGGTTCAAAAGCAGCAAAGGCCCATGTGTTGTCAGGCATTTTTTGGAGCTCTGCAGTGGCAACGACAGAGAAGTTCTGCAAGCCATTGTTACAGAAGATGAAACTGTGGCCCTGTATTATGATCCCTTGTCCAAAAGAGAATCAATGGAGTAGCGTAAACCAGTCGAAGCACGCCTGGAAAGGCCAAGGCCACTCAGTCAACCAAGAAGATCATGGCCGCAATCTTTTGGGACTGTGAAGGAATACTCTTCATTGACTTCAAGGAGAGGAACACTACAGTAAATGGGGAGTACTGTACTGGCCTACTGCACAGATTACGTGCTTCCATCAAAGAGAAAAGGCGAGGAAAGCTGAGTGATGCAGTGCGCCTTCTTCACGACAATGCGCCTTTGCACACAGCTCTTGTTGCAAAGGAAGCTGTGAAGAAATGTAGCTTCAGGAGATCGGCCATTCACCCTACAGCCCAGATATGGCTCATAGTGAATATTTCCTCTTCTTAAAACTCAAGAAGGACCTTTGAGCAAGGAAATTTAAGTGTGGGAAGAAGTAATGGGTGCTGTTTATGCCCATTTTGTACACAAAACTTCTAGCTATCTGAGGGAGGGGGATGAAATGTTAATTCAAATACGTGAGAAGTGTATTGCAATAAAGGGTAACTATATTGAAAAGTGAAATAGGGTTTTCGTATTTATCAAGCTTCGAAAATGGTTAGGCCGGAAACTTGTGGACTTACCCTCGTATATGACAGTTTCGCATGTCATTTCTCTGTATATTGAATATAATTAACATGTACACTACAAAGTTAATTTTAGGCGTACGATTGCTTGTACTTCTGTTTTATGATTTTTTCTTTCTTTCCGCCTACCTTTGTTACATTATATTACCATTATTACCGTTTACGATTTGCACTTCTCTCCTCATGGCTCTATCATATCACCACGGGTAGCCGAGGTCGTTAAGGCGCGGTTTTGTGAGCGGGAGATCTGGGGTTCGAATCCCGCCAGGACTGTCCTCCCTGACTGAGGTTTTTCCAGGTTTTCGTCAGTCCTCATAAATGGCAAATGCCGGAGAGGTACCCGAAATTTAGGCCTGAAACGTTTCCTGCCTTAAAAATAAATCCTTTCCCAATATATCATTTCATTTCATGTATCATCAGTGTCCATCGCCTGTGGTTCCTCAGTAGTAAAAATGGGCGTTAAACACTATTCATTCATGGCTCCATCATTCCCCGGAATTCGGCTTCTTCCGCTGCGTTCGGAATGAGGCATTCGGCTTTCTCCGCTGCCGTTCGGAACTGCGGACGCAGAACCGGCCCTGTCTGTAAGGTTAAGTTAATTTAAGGTTTAATTTTATATGTATTCACATAAATGAGATCCTCTGTTATGCTGTAAGCCAGAATTTCAAGACTGTGTAGGCTTTTTCTTGTTCAGACATGTTCGATGTATTTAGATTCGTTGTTATGTAAGCAGAAAGTCAGTATTGAACTTATAGATTGTATTGTCCTGTTAGTACAAGTACATATTTGCTTCTCTTTAAGCCTACGGTTTTGCGTTTTGTTTATTTTGTATGTATTATTAGTTGCTAGTTAAAGTCTATATGCTCAAAAAGTGTTTAAATAACCGGATAATTGCTGTCGTGAACTAACCTTAGTATAGTCTAAGAGTCGAAATTTCACACACTTGCAAATAAGAGTTATGAAAGTGTAATGCTGGCGCTTTTGATAAAAACTTGATCAAATATGTGCTGGGTATCATGAGTCAGGCTTCATACTACATAAAAAAAATGAAATATACACATTACATGCAATTTCCAATTGCTAAATTAAAGGCTTATTGCCATTTACGTTTAACTAAAATTAGAGGAATCATTCAAAACAAAATATGCTTTGCTATCTACAATAAGACCTGAATTAAGTAGTGAAAAGTTCCTGTACGAAAATTTCCTGAATTTCTGAACTTAAATAGAAAATCCAACACTGACATAATTCATCCTGAGGAAGAAATAGACAAGAGTGATTCGAAGTAAGCTGTTCATCAGAACCCCATTCAACTTACAAATATCTTAATTGTTTTATTCAGGATATAAAGTTGCTAAGCAAAAACTGTGCTTTTCATCTCCAGGCTCAAAGCATGGAATCTAATCCAAAAATATGCAGAAATATATCTCAGCCACCATAGTTCTTTCATAGACTACTCCTCTGAAGATAAACGCGCAGTTTTCGTAAAAATGTTTGTTCAGTTATTGATGCTCTTGAACATCAACGCCAGCCAGATGAGAGGTGATTATTCATTGACACGTCATAGCGTCAAAAGTTACTTTAAAGACTTATGGTAATATCTTAATAACGTTCCGCTTATATAAAAGAGGCTTATAAAAATATGAAATTGATTTTAGAAAAAATTAAGTATATAAACATAAATAGATTATCTGTGGATATTTGAAATATCTACTTTACTGTAGATTTGCAGTTAAGTTAAAGTAAAATCTGCTGTAAATTAAACAACAAGAATAGAAGTTTAGCCATAATAGAAAACAATGACGTAAACAATCACTTACACTTCCTCACATACATGTACAAATAATTCCATAAAAATTGTGAATCTATTACCCTAACCCCCCTTCCCGGTTGTCTGTCTCTTCCAAGTGAGCTGTCTCACTTTGTTTAAAAAATTATTTACTTCCTCCTCCTCCTTCCTATCTGCTACTACCCTCTCCCTCGTTAACAAACGAGGCCGGTAGATATCTCTTTCTCCATTTCTCCGTCCCCTTGCAGTACGCCAAAATATGTTCCCAAGATTATTTCACCGCACATATAGGGCAGATTCTTGTAGAAAACATAAGTTTATAGCAGTATAGCGCAGTGATATTGCAATGTAAACAATAATTAACGATAAAATAGCTCAATCAATGACAGAAGAGCGTAGATAAAGAACAGCTAGAACAAAATATAAAATATTCTTTTGTTGAAATTGTGTTTTTTATATATTTTTTTCAAACTTTCTCTGACCCCATCTCACTGTGCAGAAATGCGCTGAAGAAACAGTTTCTTTGGCATGTATTTAAATGGAAAACAGCAGAAACAGTTGTCAAGGATAGAAGAGCAGCGAAACACTACAAAAGAATCTTCCACCAAGAATATTTTGTTTGCTTTAGCAGTAAAATTGAAGTAATTTTTTTTTCCTTCGTGAATATTCGCTAATAATCGAATATATCTTTTGGTGGAGATTCAATTGTTTGTTCGTATATTAAAATCGTGAGTTTTCGAGGTAAAGAAAATTTAGATAAAATCTAAATCCAATCTAAAAACAGTGCATTAATTTGCTTATTGGAGGTTAGACTGCAATACCGCACATTGAAATATAAAAGTTAAAGAATAACGGAGAAAAATGAATAGTTCTCTCTCAGAGCTTTCCACGCCTATCTTATAAATGTTATAAATATTACTGCAATAAATATGAGAATGATAAATTTTGTATTGAAAGAAGTACATTAAAAAACTTTCGAAATTAACCATGCGTATCTCTCGTTAAAATATCATGAAAGGGTGTTTTTGTATCCTTTAGCTGTTGTTTGGTTCTTCTTTCTACTTCCCACTGCACATAAACGAGCTCTACATCCTTTTCTGATGCCACGAATACTCTTTAGTTCTGTTGTTCCGTTCGCTTCGATTCGTTTCGATTCGGTTCTAAGAGAGAGCCGATCTTTTGACAGCTCATGTTTCCAGAGGATGCCGCGAGAAGGTGTTCTCTATAATACCCCACAATTTATAATTTGTATTGTTTTTATTTCTTTTTTATTCATGCAATATATGTATATATACAGTTAGTTTATTTCAGATACGGGCCGGTCAGTTTGAGGAAGGCTTTGTATTCCTGTGTTATTCTGTTTTCACTGAGTGTAATTTCTCTTTCTCGGTTACACCCGTACATAAAAGTTGTCGCGATAACTGATTTCTTTGCTTGCAGATATCTAATTCTATAATATTTAAAGTATGACAGTGAATCTATTCACCTGTCTATAATGGAGAGAGGATTTTTTTTTAAAAAATTATAACTCTTGTTTATTACATCACTTCAGAGATTATAAAATGTATTGCATTCTTCCAGCTTATCAAAAATGTTAACAATCTCTACTTACGTGGCTTTACAATAGCTACTTCACTGCGCATCCCTTGCAACACCCTCCAACCCACCCTCACTGAAATACAACTATAATATTATTTATGTAAGCCCAATCATGATATTTTGGCCTTGTAATTGGTAATGTAAATATTATGTCTATATGTGTGTGTCATATGCTTTAACTTCAATGTAAGAATTGTAGGAAGAGAAACTCCTTGGTGTTTTATTACGGAAGCTTGAAAAGCCAACAAAAGGGTCATAAAATCTCTATTCAGAGGAAGTAACCGAAGGGTCGCGTGCGAAGCCCTTTCTTTTTTGAAAGGCCTGCCGTTATAGGGTTAATAATCTGAAGGATCTTTAAACTCGTTAAGGTCTTTGAATCCGAAAAGCGTTGTACTGTTAACCCTTTAAAATAGCCAATGCCAATAAAATGTTTTAAACTTTTAAAAATAGAGAATGGTACGTGAAGTAGGTGAACTTGAACCAACCAATGGATGTGTGTTTGAAAATTTAAAGATAGGTGCGAAGATTACGCGTTTCTTTATGACCATATGACGATGGTTAAGTCAGTGAATACTTAATTTGAATGGGCAGTTCAGCAGTTGTAAGTTCGACGGCACTGAGGCACGCAGTTATAAGATTTACACGCTGTTCGCAT
This sequence comes from Metallyticus violacea, assembly GCA_030762175.1. Taxonomy (NCBI): domain Eukaryota; kingdom Metazoa; phylum Arthropoda; class Insecta; order Mantodea; family Metallyticidae; genus Metallyticus; species Metallyticus violacea. The sequence goes on along the minus strand of CM060831.1, from coordinate 92,427,874 downwards.
TACTCGTTATAAGTTTGACTTTCAATTTAACGCGTTGCGGCACTCGTCTCTATGTTTCACATGCGGCAACTAAGTTTATATCGGAGTTGCTAAGTCAATCGTACACAAAACACCAGAGGACGCGAAAGACTTTGGACATAATAAATACCTATATATATATATATATATATATATATATATATATATATATTATGTCACATCGCGTGCATATTTACATTATTGAAATCCACTCCCAGTACTGTTGAGTAAGAGTCTATAAATAGCAAAAATCACCTGAGAAATTGTTGTTAATGAAGCGTGGGCAACCACACCGAAGCAACCAATAATCCATCTACAAAATAACTTCAAAAATGGCATCAAAACGTGAGGCCACTACAAATCGCTTCAAAACTAGTGCCCAAACTTGGGCACATAGCCGGAGTCTACTAAAACAGCTTCATAATTAGATTGTAATTGTTGGGGTCGATTAAAAAGCTTCTAACTTGCCGCCCAGATTGGGGTCAACAACACCACCGACAAAACCGCTTCAGCCTGTGAACTGGGAGAAAGGTATGACATATTCACGTCCTACCTTTTCAGTGGTGTATTCCCAACTAATTATTTCCTACGCTCCTCACCATTTGCTATATAGTTGGGAAAACTCCCAATTACCAACCAGTTTAAAACGCAAGACTTGCTTCTGGAAATTTCTGACAAACAACCGCCACCTACGGTCATTCTGTTTAACGACATTCCTCCTCCAGCAGTAAACGAATACATCACAACACTCCAAAAATATGTTTATCCCACAATATCTTACTGAAGAATGGTTTTATGTACGATATACATATGAAAATGTGATAATAAGGCAATATTAGCAAGAAAACATCCTAATGGTTTGCTCAAGAAATAAGCGTTTCAAAGCACTCAGCACCAAATGCTATCAAAATTACCGCAAATTGACTAATGTATTAGCATTTCTATAATCTGGAGGATGTTGTAAAGCTATGTCTATGATAGTTAAACCTATCATGAAAGTCGGGCATATAATATGCATTGTATGTTTATGTTGCAGACGAGGTTACCAGTTTACCTAGGACATCTACCAGCAGGAGCGTCTTTTCTGGAGCTTCTTCATTACGCCCAAGGAGTGAACACAGGTAGGTTTTGTCATCCTAAGCTATAATTTTTTGTCCTCTACGGCCCGATACTATTAACAATTGAGTTCAAATCTGTAGTTGAAGATAAAGGAGTTGGCTACCTAACGAAATATATTTATATTTGAGGGCATTTCACTTTGTAAGTTTGCATTAAGCTTAAACGGTCATTACAGACTGCTTATATATAGTACTGTTAGAGATTGTCATGTTTCTGGTCTCTAACCTTCATATGTTTTTTCAAACGTTTTTATTAACTCGCTTTCTTGTCTGTTCGGGTGCAATTTGTAATTCATTTTTCATGCACTTGTAAATGAGTTAGAGACTTGAAAATTTGCACATAGGTCAGAAATGGATGACAATACAATATAATTATCATGGTTCAATGGTTCCACGTCTCAAAAATATGGTTTCGCAGTTTTGAAAGTAAAGTAGCGCAATATCAAACACGAAGGTTTTAAAAAATATAACATGAATAGTAAGAAAACACATTTCTGTAGTTTCGCTAATAACGCATAAAAATATAAAATTTATAATAACCTTTATTTAAAAATAAAAACAGTAGCTATGATGACTGTATATATTTATCAATACAACAAATAAATTATAGTGTAACTTGATATATATTTAATTTAATTTCAACGTTTTAATTGAATTTAATATGATTAGAATTCTTTTAGTAATATTTTGATAATAATACGGTCGCCATGGCAACTATTCAAATAAACAGCGCGATGTCGAACGCGCATGGCTCAAGCGCGATCACTGAGACGATAGAAAAACGTTCTTCTCGACTTGCTAATGACACGTAACGACATGCTAAATATTTTGATAACAATACAGTCGCCATGGCAACTTTTCAAATAAAAACATCAATTTTGAATCCTCACAATTAAATCCTTACAAATAACATTTAATAAATCTGATTTCTATTACATAAATTCAATTACGCTAGAGTTAATGTGTAACATGTCTATTAATAAATTCAAATGTGTAAATAAGTAGTAAGTGAGTGTTATATTTAATATAATATGAGTTACATTTATTATAAAATATTTTGAATTCTATATTAGGATCCAGTACAAATGTATTTAACATTAAAGTAAAATTTTTCAAAATTAACTTTGTGTTTCTGTATTTTGTTTTTAATTTAAAAACAATAATTAATCAACTGTTTCAATATATCAATGTAGTAGATAAAACAATTTTCTATTTTGATTGTGATAAAGAGAAAATAAAATGAATTAAATCTAAAAGTTACTCAATTTTTGTCATTATTTAATCGAGATATCTAAGACTGATTGCAAAATTACGTGCACACAAGACTAAAAAGTGGAAAATAATTTAAATAAAAAAATTTTAAAAACACATTTTTATTTTCTTAATTATAAATGAAATAAAAAGTATAAAATAATTCATTCTAGCCAAATGGATATTTATAACCCCATGCAAATTCAAAACCTCATAAACTTTTTTAGAAAAATTTCTCCAAACGAAACACGTGGGGCGTATGCAATAGATAAAATTAATAACTGTTAAGGGTATTTATAGTTCAAATTAATCACACAAATGGTTCAGACAAACTATTGCATGCCCCCCATATTTTTCGTTTGGAAGAATTTTTCTAAAAAGGGTTCATGAGATTATGAATTTGCATGGGGTTATAAATCTCCATTTGGCTAGAATGAAGTATTTTATACTTTTTAGTTAATTTATAACTAAGAAAATAAAAACTTGGTTTTTGATTTTTTTTATTTAAATTATTTTTCTTTTAAGTAATTTCGGTATTATAGGAACGGATTTTCGTCTAAATCTATTACTTTTAATAGTGTTCAAAGCTCGCTTTTAATACTGAGGCAATTGATAATAAATGAGATGAACTGATAAGTAGGGAAAAGAAGAGTTCCAGGCCTATGTTTAGCATACCTCTCAAGTATTATCATTGATGAAGACAAAAATTCTGGATAAAAGTAGAAGAGGACGTTCCTTGCTAAAATCTCGCCGCACCCCAGTTCACCAGCCCCAAAACAATTCCTAACTCACTTTTATTTAACATTCCGTGCCTTAGCGACCCCTGTCGGCTCTCTGCCAGTGCATGTCGAGTACTAAGAAGAATTCTCAGATGTTGCAGACAGTAAGCAAATGTTTCTTGAGGCCCGCATGAAACAGAAAGTGTGTTTTAAGTGATACTCGCGATCTTTAAGAATGTCTGGAGCTGTGGGAATAATTCTCAGCAGCACCGACAGGAGCAGAGATGTCGCTAAGGCACGGAGATCTGAAAAGCCGGGGTTCGATTTTTGTCAGGACCGTCTTTCCTGACTGAGGGTTTCTCCAGATTTTCCTCAGTTTATAAATGGTAAAAGCTGGAGAGAAACTTTAAATTTAGAACTGAAACCTTTCCTTATTTATAATTTCATCGCATATAGCACCTGTGTATACCATCTATGATGCCTCAGCTGTAAAAACGGGCGTTAAATATTAATAAAAATTTCAGTAGGACTGTGAGTGTACAAACACATGCATATACGAGGATAGGTCCATAAGTATCTGGCCTAATCATTTTCAAGGTATAATAAAGACAAAAACTTTATTTCACTTTTCAATGTAGTTACACTTTATTGCAATACATTTCTCACATCTTTGAATTAACATTTTCATCCCCCTCTCAAGTAGTCAGAAGTCTTGTATGCAAAATGGGCATAAACAACATCCATCACTTCTTCGCACACTGAAAATGTCCTTCCTTGAAGGTCCTTCTTGAGTTTTTAGATGCGAAAATGGTCACTAGTAACTAAATCTGGGCCGTAGGGTGGATGGTCAATCTCATTGAAGCCACATTTCTTCACAGCTTCCTTTGCAACAAGAGCTGTGTGCAGAAGGCGTTGTCGTGAAGAAGGCGCACACCACCACTCACTTTCCTCGCCCTTTCTCTTTGATGGACGCACGTAGTCTGTGCAGTAGGCCAGCATAGTACTCCCCATTTACTGTGGTGTTCCTCTCCTTGAAGTCAATGAAGAGTATTCCTTCACAGTGCCAAAAGATTGTGGTCATGATCTTCTTGGTTGACTGAATGACCTTGGCCTTTAAAGGCGGTGCTTCGCCAGGTTTACGCCTGCCATTCCATTGATTCTCTTTTAGACAAGGGATCATAGTAGAGAACCACAGTTTCATCTCCTGTAACAATGGTTTGCAGAACTTCTCTCTCTCTCTCGTTGCCACGGTAGAGCTCCAAAAATGCCTGACAACAGATGACTCGTTGCTGCTTTTGGAATGAGGAAAGAAATCTAGGCACTCTTCTTGCACTAACCTTATTCATGTTTAAATGTTCATAAATAATTCCAAGCACGTTGTTTTAGAAAGACCCAAACTTGCTGCTATTTCTGTAATTTTGAGCCGCCGGTCTTCCATAATTTCTCCTTCCACAAGAGCGATGTTTTCAGGAGTGAGCACCTCCTAGGGCCGACCTGCACGCTCTTCGTCTTCAATGCTTCCTCGACCCATTCGAAAATGTTTGGCCCATTCTTTTACGGTAGAATATGAGGGGGATGCTTCCCCATATACACCGTCCAGTCGCTGTTTACGTTCACAAAAGAAGGACTTACTCCAAATGAACTTGAACATGTCACAATCTTCTACACATAGCCTTCTTTATGTAACTATATCTGAACAACTGAACACAGCCGAGCGGAAGTTACAGCTGCAATTATTAACTTAACAAATAAGGTACCACACCAGATAAGGGTTTTGTGAAGGCGATTACCCTTATCGGCGAGGCCGGAAACTTATGGACCTGTATAGGCGTTAATGAACTACAATTACTACAACTAGTAATTTCAGAGATTTATAGTAGTCTTAGGCAAGCAATTTGAGATAGAAAAACGAAGTAAAGTGTGGTGTTAAGAAACGGAAATTAGGTGCTGATAACTCAATTTTAAAGCAAAAACGATATAAAAATTTGCCTTAGAATGTCTTCAAACATTGAATATATATATATATTTGTAAGTCCAATCATATTTTGTATGTGTATATATACAGATGGCGTCAAAAATGTATACACTCTTCAAAGAAAAAAATTATGTTAACATAACACAACTGAATTCACACAAACACAAAATGATGAGCACTAATCATCTTAGACGTTTACAGTTACAACAGTTGCTCAAAATGTCCACCATCGGCGTCGATACACTTCTAAGTACGTTGAACTACTGATTGAGCAACGTTTGCGAAAGTGTTCTCAGCGATTGCAGCACATGCCGTTTCAATTTCTTCCCGAAGTGCTGAGAGTGTAGCTGGTTTTCTACGGTATACACCATCCTTAAGAGTTCCCCATAGGTAGAAGTCCAACGGCGATTCTGTTCTGTACACACGTCTCCATTGCCTTTGAACTTCAACAACATTCTGGTTTTCCAATATCACTTCAAAATTGTTTTCCACTGTTTAAACGAATATCTTAGCTCCATTTTATTGTAGCAACTCTAGCATAACGTAATGTGAGTCACATCTGTTTACAGAACATCATACTACACATTACTACTGTTTTTCGGTCCTACTTTGCAATACATTTAATAGACATCTACTGTGAAAGTGTGTATACATTTTTGTCACCCTCGGTATTTATATTCCTATAAAAACTGACCAAATGAAATGTTTTCTCGCTATAGGAAAATTTCAGCGTTTCGATTATGGTTCGCCCCAAGGTAATATGGTCGTATATGGAAAACCCAGTCCGCCAGAATATGACTTGAGCAGAGTCACTGCACCTGTATCCCTGCACTTTGGAGATAATGACTGGCTTGCTTCCGAAAAGGTAAAAACTTCTTTTTCATGTTGCTTGTTTGTTTGTGCGCACGCATGTCATAACTTCTGTTTCTTCACATGTTAATTGTGGCAGTTGATAAAAAAACGTTCACATATGTCTGCTTTGTGTTTTTTTTTGTTTTTTTTTTTCTTTCTTGTACTAACAGCGGTTATATGTACGTAAATATATTTCTGGCTTTAAGCTTTAAAAATATTAAACTTTATAGAATTGTATTTTCATATGTGAATTGCAAATATAATGAATTTCCATAAGAGTAGAGTAGAGTAATATAATTCCTTATAGAAAAAACTTGGTATTTTATTTTATTTAATATTTCTGAAAGTCACCATTTTGAAGTTTCCCCCCCCCCAACGTTTTATATCAGCGGTAATCTAGCGAATAGGAATTGTTCGAATTTCAGTCAGCAGTTAGATTAAAAATGTGGAGGAGTGCTATCTTGGTGAAAGAAAAGTCAGGATATATGAAAAATAATTTAGCTTAATACTTTCTGGTTACAGGATGTTTCAAAAAGCCTCTATGGACAATGTTCCGAAATTCGTTGTACTTTTTTGTTTTTTATGTGGTATTAAATGTGTTTTTTTAACTATAGGTATTTTTAAGTAGACATTAATAAGGTTTAAACCCTTCTCCAAGTTTGATATAACGAATTAGGCAAAATTATTGTTCGCCTATTTATTAAAACCTTTACCAAATTTGATAGCGGATTTCTCACACAAAAAGGGGAGAAAAAAAGGAAGAAAAGGAAGAAAAGAAGTCCATATAAACATGTGTTCGGAAATCCTTAATTTTTGAGTTATTAATGAAAGTTTACTTCAGCGCGTTTCAAGGTACAATCTAACAACTTAAGTACGTAACCGAAAATAAAATTAATTTTGTTAAGTAATCGACTGATGTTATTGATACCAGTCTGCTAATGCACTCATTGTATCCTAGATGTCCAAGTATTGCCATGGAGACTTGTTTACATTTGTCATTTGGGTATATTCTTGGTTAATCTGTTTCTCACGTTTCACTTGTGTTCCATATTGTGTTGTTTAACCATGGCAGGATATCCATTTCGTGTCCTAATAAGAATAACCACGTAATTTATGCATGATGGGGCTCCATCACCTTATAGTCGCATTGTTCGAGATGCACTGGTTGATGGATAAGTAGGGAAGAATATAATTAATCGTTTATTTTTAACAAATAATAATGTATGCATTTTGATAAAAAACCACAGATACAGATAGGTACATTCTTTTCATTGTTGCCATACAAATAAAACACAGTACTTATTTTACTATATCGCAAGGTTAAGAAGTGATTCAAAAAGTTTAAACTCGGTAAAATATTGTGAAATCACGATATTCCAAAAATTCTTTACCAACCCAACATATTTATATTGCGGATACATCGCGGTGGAGTATACAGCAGATATTCGTAAATTTTGCAAAAACAAAGACTGGGGAAATGAATGAGACTTAAAACAACAGATAGCTCTATGGTCACAAATGTGTTATCATTGACATAACATACGTGAGCCATTAACATGTATAGAATGATTCACCTGTTTTATCACTTTGTCACAGCGTGGTTGCTTACTGGGGAATTGCAGCTGCCACAACCCGAAAAATGGAGATGGAATTGCCACGCGTAAAGTGTATTTTTATTTTTACTGAAAACATAAACTCATAGTGTATTTAAACCTGATAATAATAAGCACTAACCTGTAACTTATAGGAAGAGTTGAAAATGATACCCCTCAGCGGCAATTCGTTGCCCACATCTGCACAGGGAGTTCCTATTTCATTTTAACTGTTCTTCATTAGGAAAATGGTGGATCGGAACTAGTTTCTTATCATTGAGAGATGCTGTCTCTGATTGTCAGGATATTTACTTGCGAACCTCTTTGCTACTCTCTGCCAAAATCCGTTGTTACTTATGGAAGCCGAAGTCGTTAAGGCGTTCATTCGTGAGCGGGAGGTCTGGGGTGAGATTCCCAACAGGACCGTCCTCCCTAACGACGTTTTTTCCAGGTTTTCCTCAATAGTCATAAATGAAAATTGCCGGGGAGGCATCCTAAATATAGGCCTGGAATGTTTTCTTCCTTAAAAAAATCCTCTTTCATTTTTTCTTATGTATCATCAGTGTCCACCGCCTATGATGCCTCAGCGAGCGTTAAATACTATTAAAAAAACAATTAGCACAGGCAAACAGCTGATAATGAACCTTTTCTCAAACTATGTCTGTGGTGTTTTATAAATAGTGTTTACCGTTTTCATTGCTGAGACACCAAAGACGGTGAATACTTGAGATGAAATGTTAAATTGGGAAAGAATTTTTGATAGGCTACGTTCCAGGCCTAGTTTAGGGTATCTCCCGTTTTTGCCACATATGAGAATTGAGTAAAACCTGTAATAAACTCAGACTTACGTTCGTGAATCCGCGCCTTAACCAACAACTGTGTCGGTAATCTATAGGTCATGATGAAGGTGAGAAGAGTTTAGTTACCCCCTGCTTCTTCAAACACATGGCTACGTTTTTTTCTAATTTTTTTAACATGGTTATCATTATTTTTCAACTTTTTGTAACTAAAATGCCTGTTTTCCTTGTAATCATTCAGCCATTCTCTTGTCAGTAACTTTTGGCAGAAAATAATTATAGTGTTATAACAAAATGTAAAGGTCCTGGTGGTGTAGTGATAACCAAACTTGCCTCCTAAATCCAAGATCGTGCGTTCAATTCCGGTAAGGATCGATGGATTTTTTCAGGCTTAAAAGAACCTCACGAAAAAGAACCGCAAACCTGAAAGAAGAGACCTCTGAGCAAAATTTGTCGGCCGTTTCACGCCCTGATTTGAATGGGACGCTGATGACCTGAGATGTTAAAGAGTGTCCATAAATAAACCAAAACAACAACAACAAAATGTAAATAAGATGATATAGCATTTTTATTACTATTGTGTTAACAACCGTTGATCTTTATGGTGGCGGTGGTAGTGGTGATTGTGATGGTGTTGATTATTGTGGTGGGGAGTTAAGTTGATTGTGATGTTGGGATGGTGATACTGGTGGCGAGAGCTGTAGTGTTTGTGGTGATCATAACGCTGCAATATATCAGTGGCGTATTTCCTCTGGGTTGTATGCAACCATGTTTTATTACTAATATTCATAAAACATGTTCTTTTTTTCAGGATATCAGAAGATTGTACCGAAGGCTTGGGAACTCAATCGGCATTTTCAGAATACCATATCGGAACTTCAACCATGTTGACTACCTCTGGGGTAACGATGCTAGAGATCTGCTGTACGATTCTGTGATACAAATGATGAAACAATATCAACTATCAGGCAAATAACGCAAGAACAATCTAAAACATAATGATCTATACTGAATGAGTGATTGATGAATAGTTGAACGACAGAAACCATGTATATTAAAATGCTGATCGCCATAGTTCGGTTTTTTTAGTTGTAATTTTCATTTGTGTGTCTGACTGCTTGTTTGAGCGAATGCATGTATGAAAATTGTAAAAATTTTACAATACATTAAATTACGCAAAATTTTAGTAGTAGTATTTATTATTCCAGTTAAACAAGGTATACATGTATTGACCATCACAGTCCAATGGGTCGCAAGACCGTTCATGCTCTTGTAAAATACTTTTTTTTTTTTGAGTAGTGTTTAACGCCCGTTTTTACTACTGAGGCACCACAGGCGGTGGACACTGATGATACATGAAATGAAATGATAAATTGGGAAAGGATATTTTTTTTTAAGGTAGGAAGCGTTCCAGGCCTAAGTTTAGGTACCTCCCCGGCATTTGCCAGTTATGAAGACTGAGGAAAACCTGGAAAAAACCCCAGTCAGGGAGGACGGTCCTGGCGGGATTCGAACCGCAGACCTCCCGCTCACGAATCCGTGCCTTAACGACCTCGGCCACCCGTGGCGGTTTGTAAAATACTGAATCTCTGAAATTAATGACAACAAAAGAAACCAACAACAACATTAATAAGAACGTCTAATTCTTCAATTCTAAAGATATAAAATAATCCATGTACAAGAATTCTCAGAATATTGCTTATCCTAAACTACATTCCATTTTTCATAACTCCAATTACACACACACACACACACACACACACACACACACACACACACACACACGAAACAGACATACGAGTACCTATATACAATAATTCTAATATTCATATAAATTTTCTTATTATTTATGTACCATGTTTCTAAAAATTACGTGTCCCTAAAACTACATATTTCAAAAATTCCCAGGTTTAGCCAGTTTTGTCTATTTACAATTAAGTCCCAACATGTCAGCCTCCCCATACTGGAAGTCAAAAATGAATCCGGGAGAAATTTTATCCTAGTGTTTGTGCGCACTTCCAAAATGTGCATCGAGTCTTCCGGTTCCAAGCATAATGTGCAAATCCTTAATATACGAAGGCCTGCTATAACCTGCGTCCAATCTTGTGTAATCTCCGCCCCTCTTTGTTGTCAGTTGTGGTACATACCTTACCTATTACTGTAATAATCATTTACTGCTGCTCTCTTCAATTTAATTTCTGTTCTATACTGAAAAATATTACAAATAAAATTGTGGGGACATTACCACCAGAAAGAGCTTAAAATGGTAAATATGTCTACGCAAGTATCTGGTGTATACTTTGCGAAGTTAGTGAGATATGGTGGTTGATTCCCACAGTATTCTCATTACTTAGTAGTAAACTAAAGTCATACTAAGAAAACAGGGATGTAATGCACGTTCAAGAGACATGTATAAACAAAACACTTCTGCAGCTCTGCATTACGATAGAGTTACTGCGTTTTTTTTGAGTAGTGTTTAACGCCCGTTTTTACTACTGAGGCACCACAGGCGGTGGATACATGAGATGAAATGATTAATTGGGAAAGGATATTTTTTTTTTTTTTTTTTTAAGGAAGGAAGCGTTCCAGGCCTAAGTTTAGGTACCTCCCCGGCATTTGCCAGTTATGAAGACTGAGGAAAACCTGGAAAAAACCCCAGTCAGGGAGGACGGTCCTGGCAGGATTCGAACCGCAACCTCCCGCTCACGAGTCCGTGCCTTAACGACCTCGGCCACCCGTGGCGGTGAGTTACTGCGTGTCTGTGTTCGCTACACAAGAAAGTAGTATACTAGTTTCTGAGTACATAAACGAGAAATGTTACACAGTCAAAGAATGAGAAGGAAATTAGTATTTCTGAATATCATTTATCATTGAGGCTTGCTCTGATATGTAACAATTTCCATCCGCACATACCCATTTGATTTGACAACACCGCTACCTGCAGGAATTGGTACTCGTATGTCATTCGTTTTGCTTCTAGTATAGTTACGAGGGTGGGTCCATAAGTTTCCGGCCTCGCTGATAAGGATTATCGCCTTCACAAAACCCTTACCTGGTGTCATACCTTATCTGTTAAGAAATAATTGCTGCTGTAACTGTGTTCAATTGTTCAGATATAGTTGTATAAAGAAGGCTATGTGTAGAAGATTGTGACATGTTCAAAATGGAGTTTCGAGCTGTTATTAAACTCTTCACAAAAGGACTTATTACAAATGAAATTAAACAGCGATTGGACGGTGTATAGGGGAAAGCATCCCCCTCATATTATACCGTAAAAGAATGGGCCAAACTTTTTCGAACGGATCGAGAAAGCATTGAAGACGAACAGCACGCAGGTCGGCCCTTGAAAACATCGCTCTTGTGGAAGGAGAAATTGTGAAAGACCGGCGGCTCAAAGTTGCAGAAATAGCAGCAAGGATGTGCCTTTCTAAAACAACAGTCCTTCGAATTATTCATGAACATTTAAACATGAATAAGGTTAGTGTAAGATGGGTGCCTAGACTTTTTTTCTCAGTTCAAAAGCAGCAACGAGTCATCTGTTATCAGGTATTTTTGGAGCTTTGCCGTGGCAACGAGAGAGAAAGAAGTTCTGCAAACCATTGTTACAGGAGATGAAACTGTGTCCTCTACTATGATACCTTGTCCAAAAGAGAATCAATGGAGTGGCGTAAACCTGGCGAAGCACGACCTCTAAAGACCAAGGTCACTCAGTCAACCAACAAAACCATGGCCACATTCTTTTGGCACTGTGAAGGAATATTCTTCATTGACTTCAAGGAGAGGAACATCACAGTAAATGGGGAGTACTATGCTGGCCTACTGCACAGACTACGTGCTTCCATCAAAGAGAAAAGGCGAGAAAAGCTGAGTGGTGGTGTGCGCCTTCTTCATGACAACGCGGCTGTGCGCACAGCTCTTGTTGCAGAGGAAGCTGTGAAGAAATGTGGCTTCAAGGAGATCGATCATCCCCCCCCCTACAGTCCAGATCTAGTTCCCGTGACTATTTTCTTTTCGCAAAACTCAAGAAGGACCTTCGAGGAAGGAGATTTAAATGTGACGAAGAAGTAACGGATGCTGTTTATGCCCATTTTGCACACAAGATACCTGACAATTTTTTGCGAGAAGGATTGAAAAGTTATTCAAAGATATGAGAAGTGTATTGCAGTAAAGGGTAATTAATTTAAAAAGTGAAATATAGTTTCTGTTTTTATCTTATTCTAGAAAATGGTTAGGCCGGAAAATTATGGACATACTCCCGTACGTACCAAGCACCTGTCTTTTTTTTTTTAACAATAACAGCTTTAAATACCTATTAAAATACTTCCAGGGAACCATTGTCTTCATCTATGGAATTATTTATTACTAGAACCCTGACATTGCTCACTTTGGATACACGTAAAATGTTCGCTTTGAATGGAGAGCATGGTGATCAAAACAGTTCAAGTTTACAGTGAAGATGCTTCCCCTCTAGTATCAGAGGGAAAGGAGCAGGTCTCTAGTTATTACTTATGGCTTACCTAATTTAATGATATTCCAACAAAATATGTATTAATTTATCATATCTTAATACTTTAAAACTTTGATGCAAGTAATGATGCTAGTAATAGGTGCTATAAAAATTAGTGCACTATCAATTTTCAAAATTACTTGTATAATCAACCCCAGGAAGAAACTTTAGTGTTAGAATATTGGAGAATATTCCTATAGTAAATTAATTCCAATATCTACTGATGCTAGAACTATTAATCCTTCCAGTAGAGCTTAATTTCACAAGAAATCTTAGATTTGCATTCCTGTTAAATCTTCTTCTTCTTGGGCCCTGTTTATCAATTGTATGGTCGGTCAATATATACAAGTGTATTAGTACAAGTCTTGTAAAATATGGTCTTGTAACTTTCTGTTCCGCGAAAGAAGTGCAACACTTTACAAGTATTGAAAAATTACAAGTGACGTTGTATAAGTACAAGATGGAGGAACAGCTGTTTGCCATACGTTCCCATACCTTGATTTAGGTTATGTCCACTACTTAGAGATTTTTAATGCACAGAGCTCATCATTGTCATTTCTGCAAAATGGATCTTATTTTTTCCTCAGACATAATTATAATTTAAATACTTTGTTATGCACTAAACGATATTGAGTGTAATAATCCACTTTGAGAAACGGATACAGCTACATTAAGGAGTATCAATTTCAGTCGTCGAGAGATGGCAGAAGAATCGAGCTTGCCAATTGCTCGCAGTCATTTATTTTATTACTCCATTTGATGATTTATATTTATTTATTTGTTTATATTACTTAACAATTACGTTCTTATGAGAAAAAAAAACTGTGAAAATTGTACCAAAAAAATTAAAAATGAAAAGAAACTAAGATGCTGGTCAAAAATATGCATTTGAAACATGAAACACCAATGTCAGTCATCAGCCGTACTTTAAACGTACTTAACCTAACTTTATCATTGTACACAAATACTTGTTTATTCTTTCTTTATACATATTCCTACTCATCATTATCATTACTTTCGCTAATACTTAGCACGTTTGAGTCAACTGGCTCTCAAAATCATTAAAAAGATAATAAATTTTGTGCTAGTATTTGAAGTTGCCAATGTTCCTACATTTGTAGAGAATTTTGTCAAATTAGCAGTGCTCAACTAATATTAATACTTCTGTGGAATAGAACAACAAAAATCACTTGTACAATTGTAAGTATGGAGTTGTAAAGTACAAAAGTAGCAGAAACCTTTGTGAACAGAATTTTACTAATAACTACAAGTTACAAGCCCATACAGTTGTAATGCATTGGACCACACTTTTGTGGAACAGAGCCTTGATGTGCTTCCTATAGTATGCAGTGTTTAATGTCGTTTGTATTTATTGTGATTTCTTTATGGTGCGCTCCCCCCCCCCCCCCCAAGAATTTTATACAGTTGAAATGACTATTATATTCTCATAATTCGATTCCTAACTGTTGGATACAAAATGGGAAGTTAAGGAACTAAAAGATATAAAACATTAATAATAACGAATAACGAATTTCTAAATACATGAGCTAATTTCTTCAGTACATGTAATCTGTATTACTATGCGAGTATAAAAATTGCAGACCTGCTTTAAGTATCCGAAGTGGGAATACTGTGCTTCAAAGGATGAGTTTGAACATGTACATGATCACCATTATGAGAGGCTGAAAGCGTAATTTTATATTTTCCATAGGAAAATGAAAAATACGTTATATTGAAAATTTAGTATTTAACAGTTTTACAAATATATGTTTCATAATTGAACATATTAACAATAAGGTTTTACAAAATATTAACTGAATTTCTAATTTGAAGAAATATTTTATGTGGACACATAAAACTGCTAACTATTAATTATCAAAATATAACTGTAAATAAATCTCCCAACCAAAAATAATTTAAATTAATGAACAAAACAGCATATGTAGAGGATGCCAAAAAATGTATACACACTTGTAGCAAAGAAAAAACTGTGTTAACATAACAAAACTGAATTCACACATGCAGAAAATGATGAGCACTAATCATCTTACACTTTTACAGTTACAACAATTGCTCAAAATGGCCACCATTGCCGTCGATACACTTCCATTTCAGGTCATCAGCGTCCCATTCTATTCAGGGCGTGAAACGGCCGACAAATTTTGCTCAGAAGCCTCTTCTTTCAGGCTTGAGGTTCTTTATCCTGCGGTAAATGTACGACACGGAGCCCACGGCTTTACTTCCCTTCCGAAGGAAGCTACTGTACTTACGATTTTTACGCCCGAAAAAAATTCATAGATCCTGGAGTTCGAACCCGTGACCTTGGGTTTAGAATGCAAGTATGGTTACCACTACACCCCCGGAATTACTGGTTGAGTACTACTGATTGAGCAACGTTTGCGAAAGTGTCCTCAGCGATAGCAGCACATGCCGTTTCAATTTCTTCCCGAAGTGCTGCCAGTGTAGCTGGTTTTCTACAGTATACTACATCCTTAAGAGTTCCCCATAGGTAGAAGTCCAACGGAGTTAGATCCGGAGAACACAGTGGAAACTCAATCTGACCTCTTTGTCCTATCCCGTGCCTTGGATTCAGTGCACGTGGCTTGTTTCTGTGCGAGGTCTCCCAGATACGCCCTTGTGAACATGGCACATGGTACCACGAGTCTCAATTGTGTTTGGAATGCGTGCAATTGTTACTCGCGTTGGCGGTTCTGTTCTGTACACACGTCTCCATTGCGTTTGAACTTCAACAACATTCTCGGTTTTCCAATACCACTTCAAAATGACTTCCCACTGTTCAAACGATAATCTTGGCTCCGTAACAACGCTAACATAACGTAATGTGAGTCACATCTGTTTACAGAACATCATACTACACATTACTATTGTTTTTCGGTTCAACTTTGAAATGTATTATATAGATACCTACTGTGAAAGTGAGTTTACATTTTATTGGTAAAGTTGGTAGTTACAAGATTAAATTTATATCTGAAGATTAATTAAACATTAGAGTTGAAAGAGGCTGAATTATTATGATAATGAGCAACTTATATTTTTGTTATAAACAGCTAGTACCTGAAATTTTCAAAACGTGTTTGGTGATATTCCAGGTTAACAATCAAATTCGCAAATTGCTTATTATCATAGAGCTACATATAGCTCCCCGCTTCATTCCATGTTTTCTCGTGTGCATATATTGTATTAAAATCACATATGAGTAATCAATCTCTTATTAAACCCAGTATAAGCTCCACCATTAAAATAATAAGCAAAATATGCACTTCTGTTTGTTTATACAATACCCAGGGATCTGACCCACTCTCTTTCCCTAACAATTTTCAAATTCTTAGAGACGACCCTTCTTACAAAAGATCTACAGGTTCATCTTGCTCTTTTTGTCCCGCTCCCAAAACACAAAACTTTCTGATTTATGTCTAAAAGCTTTGTAAACAATTTGTTATAATACTCAGTAAATATGCAAAATGACTGAACTATTGATATGTAGACATATAAACTGTACAAATTGATTATAATAAGATTTATAATACATGTAATTAATTATGCTAATATCAATAACATTTTTAAAATGCTGTCTTACAGACGTCTTACTGCTTAGATCAAAGATTGAGAGAGCACTTTTGTGATTTTAATTATCGTTTTGTACTGAGCAAAACGCGTGACTAGTGAGAAGGATGTGTATATGTCAGCCACAAGTTTATACATGAATTGCTCGATCGTGTGTATCCCTAGTTCATTGTAGTGGACGGGGCCAATTTGGTGATTTTTATTTGATTTATTTACGGACGCTCTTTAACATCTCAGGTCATCAGCGTCCCATTCTATTCGGGGCGTGAAACGGCCGACAAATTTTGCCCAGATGTCTCTTTTTTTTCAGGCATGAGATTCTTTATCGTGCTGTAAATGTACGACACGGGACCCACAGCTTTACTTCCCTTCCGAAGGAAGCCATGCTTAGGATTTTTACGCCCCGAAAAAATCCATCGATCCTGGCCGGGTTCGAGCTCGCGATCTTGGATTTAGAAGGCAAGTATGGTTACCACTATACCACCAGGACCGACAAGTTTAAGTAAACTGAATGGTGATAGAGGTAAACTATTGACATTTCAATTGAAATTACACCAACAATTTTAACATGCAATAGTTCTTGGGACGGTGAATGAAGTTATTCAAATAATCACGGAGACAGTCCACATATAAAGCTACTTAATCATTTTCCAGGTTGCGGAAGAGCTATACCGGTAATCGAATTATATCAGTTAGATAAAAGCAAAGCCATTTGCTTGATTAAGGTTTTGTCCAATAGCTGCAGTGACTTCGCTTGAAATGAAGATAGCAAAAGTAAAAGTTCAACAAAATCATTTATTTGCTATTTACTGAGAGTTTCTTATCAATTTCAGCTCGTGTTGTTTGTTGTATGCACATACATTGCTATCTTAGATATTAAAATGAATCAAAGATAATTTTTTCCTGAGTAATTGCATGCAAACATATTTTCCTATAATTAAAGGTACAGCCCGATCCAAAATCGTATATCAATAATAAAAACGACTTTGTGTAATTATAAAATTATAAAATTATAATATTTAAATACCGAGGGGGGCAAAGTACACACACTTTCACAGTAGATATCTATTTAATATATTTCAAAGTTGAACGGAAAAACAACAGTAATATGTAGTATGATGTTCTGCAAACAGATGTGATTCACATTACATTATGATAGCGTTGCTACGTGACAGATAAATGATCAATGAACAAATGCAGCCAAGATTATCGTAAATCAACAATAAACTAACGGAGCCAAGATGATCGTTTGAACAGTGGAAAGCAATTTTGAACTGCTATTGGAAAATTGAGAATGTTGTTGAAGTTCAAAGGCAATGGAGACCTGTGTACAGAACAGAACCGCCAACGCGAAGTAACCTTGCACGCATTCGAGACAAATTTGAGACTCATGGTACCATATATGATGTTCACAAGGCATATCTGGGAGCTCTCGCACAGTAACAAGCTCCGCGCACTGGATCCAAGGTCTGGATAGGACGAAGAGGTCCGTTTGAGTTCTCCGTATCTAACTCCACTGGAATTATACATATGGGGAACTCTTAAGGATGTATACTGTAGAAAACCAGCTACACTGGCAGCACTTCGGGAAGAAATTGAAACGGCATGTGCTGCAATCGCTGAGGACACTTTCGCAAACGTTGCTCAATCAGTAATTCAACGTACTCAGAAGTATATCGACGCCGATGGTGGGCATTTTGAGCAACTGTTGCAAATGTAAAAATCTAAGATGATTAGTGCTCATCATTTTCTGTTTGTGTGAATTCAGTTTTGTTATGTTAACAAGTTTTTTTCTATGTTTGAGGTGTGTGTACATTTTTGGCACCCTGTGAATTATAATATAAATACCTTTTAAAATATCCAGGAAATTTCGTAGTACTGTTACTTATTTGAACATACTGTCAATGTCTTATTTGAGTTGACCAGTTGTTTGTAACTTTTTCTTGATATTAAACATGGTGAACCTGCTTGTTATGTTCATATAGTAATTAAGCCCAGTTCGTAACCTTATTCCAAATATGACCTAAAATGGTACTTTTTTAAATCAGAAACCTTTTTGTATATAAGTATTCTTGAATATTCTGGAGCATTGACTGACTTTTCTTCATCCAATTGTAATAACATTTAGCCTCTGTGCAGCGGTTTTTATAAGAGTAAAGGTGGTAATGGAGGGAAGATTTTGAAAGGTATATAATGGTTGATTAATAATAATAATAATAATAATAATAACAATAATAATAATATCTCAAGGGTAAATGTTGAAATATTCCTCTCCTTTCCGATGATATGTTCGCTGACCTACACTTTTGCCATAGCTGTTGAGACTCTGCTGCTGGATACTTATATCGTCCTGTGACCATAGGGGAAGGATTCCTGGAGACTAACAAGATTTCTCGTTATGGAAGATGAAACACAATTTATTGTTCATATTCTATTCTACCTAAAAATGTACTTCGTTACTTTCTGGAGAATATGTGCCACTATAGCACTAACTATGACGACCCCTCTGACGTTAATGCACTTTAATAGCTCTAATATCTGATCCTGAACTTCACTAAACTCAACTAATTCTTAAACGCAACTTTCTGCTTCTCACTGATTTAGAAGCGAATTGAGAATGCTACTCATAAATATTCTTGCAAGTTCTACTAAGAATGATAATTCTTCCACAACAACTACACGGGACTTGTTCACTTCCAATGTTCCCAGAGAACGCCTCTGGGCCGCAAAATTGCAAGACTAAAAAAACATGGCAGTCTGCCGGTTTCACGAAGCTATCTTTATTCTTTTAAAATATGCTTTTAGAAAATTCTCCAAATTTTTTCCGCCCCATGTCCGCATCTCTATTGGGTAATCTGTTTCCCTCGGTTATTTTCTGCTACATTATTGGCCAGATGGCTTACGTGACTTCTTACGTGTCGATATCAACTGAGACCGTTAGCTATTCCCTTTCCAGAGGTTATCAGCCTGTCTTTTCACCCCCATAGTTGTCATATGTTTTATTACGTCTCCCTTGCCTGATTAAATAACAGCAAAGCTTTCAGACAATATACAAAGAAACATCTTTGTCAAGCACTTTCCTTCAGAAATTTCTCCAGAAATTGTCATCTTTGACAAAATATTATTACAATAGGCAACAGACATTTCCAGGTCAGATTTTATGGCTAGGGATAGCTTTTTGCACTCTCATAAGAAAAAAACATCACAAACAATGATTCAACACCTGCACTGGTATTAAGATGTCCTTATACTCTAATTAAATTTAGGGGTGGCAGCTCCTAAACGTTTTCTCATCCGCTTAAGCATTTTTATAGAAAAAAAGTATATCTCTATTGTTACAAAATAATACAGGACAATTTAACGACACGTAAAGAAAACAAACATAAAAACACGTTGAATTAATCAGCGCATGAAACTCGCCTAGGATGATAAATGAGGACGAAATGGCAGGCTCACTCTGAGTCAGACTGGATAATGTTGCCAAACTACTACCCCACCGCCACGGGTGGCCGAGGTCGTTAAGGCACGGACTCGTGAGCGGGAGGTCTGCGGTTCGAATCCCGCCAGGACCGTCCTCCCTGACTGGGGTTTTTCCAGGTTTTCCTCAGTCTTCATAACTGGCAAATGCCGGGGAGGTACCTAACTTAGGCCTGGAACGCTTCCTTCCTTAAAAAAATATCCTTTCCAAATTTATCATTTCATCTCATGTATCATCAGTGTCCACCGCCTGTGGTGCCTCAGTAGTAAAAACGGGCGTTAAACACTACTCAAAAAAAAAAAAAAAAACTACTACCCGCTTGCCGCACATGGTAAAGCATATAGGGTACTTGAACTAGATTAGTAAGAATACAGCCTTGCTCGAGGTTGGCCGTTTGTGCCTTGTGCCCCCAATACAGAGCACAGTGACTAAGGTGCAAACGCTTGCAGCTTGCATTCGAGAGGAGCTGAATTCAATTTCCGTTGGATCAGCCATTTTGGCCTTGGCATTTTTCTGAGTTTCCTTGTTACTAGGCGAATGGTGGGAGGGATGTTTCCGCTCCTCCTTTCCTTCCGTTGGTTCTGCTACAGAGTCAAAAGTGCCAGGGCGAGGTAGCTTACGCTTTGCAAATGTTTCTGCCCCGACGTCTGGAATGCAGGGGGACGAGGAGGGCTCCACCGTTGTCGGGATGTTCTATCTGCGTCCGCGCAGTCACCGCCCGTAGATCCTTGCGCAAGGAGTCGCCCTCACCTCATTCCTTCCTCCCGGAGGTGAGGGAGAAACCAGGCGGTGAGGCATAGACGTTCAACAATGTTCCCAGACAGAACACTCCGCGTGATACCGATGGAACCACCCTCTCCCTCCAAAAGTTCGAGCCCCTCAGAAGGGCCGCTTCCATACCAGGCATCGGGACAAGATTTACCATGCTGATTTTATTATTACATTTTTGTCAACCTTAAAATAATGATGAGTGAGTTATACTAACAACTTACATTTTTCTAAAAAAATTGTATTTAAATAGTTGTTTTTTAATACCGTCAATTTACCAATTTTCGTGTTATTTAGTCGCCTTTCCGGTGTTTTCTCTAGAGATTATCACGACGCCTGCAAATATCAATGGACGATAACATTTATTGAAATAATGGGGTAGGGGTTACAGAAATATTAATAAAATTCAATGATCTGTAAATGTCTAAGCCAAGACAGAGAGCAGAATATTTTAAAATAAACAGACTAATTCACAAATTTACATTCTATTTTATGTAAATAAACTTATTATATGTAATTACATTTTCTGACGCAGTGACTGGAATATTTTGCATGGTTTCTTGTTGAATATTTTATATCTCCAAATTTTATTTCTAGGTAAGATATTTGCCGCTGATCAACAAGATTTGGCATTCTTTTCACGATTCTTAAAAATGTAATTTCAATTTCAACTAAATATTTAGTACAAGCTCAATAAAATGGTTGCTTTCCGAAATATTGACCATTCAAAGTATCTAGGCAACGCAGCAACACTTACGCGTATTGTTAAACAGAATAAGTCATTATTAAACAACAAATATATTTGGAACTGGTATTCAGAAGATCCCGGGTTCATATCCCTTGGAACCGACTATCCTAACCTTGTATTTGTTCCTAGTTTCCCACTTCGGTTCTCCCATTTCATATATTTCATTCCATTAGTTCAATTAGAGGTTCAAAAATGCCAGGCCGAGGTCAGCTGGTGCGGTGTGACGGTGGCTTGCGCTTTGTAAAGATTTCTATTCCGGCATCTCATATAAAAGAAGTCATTCTGAAGGTCTTAACCTTTTCAAACGTGTCGGCGTTTCCTATCTGGAAACATTAGAGAGCCCATACGTTCCTGCTTTAACGCCCGTGGATCCTGACCACTCGGTCCATCCCTTCCTCCCGGAGGTACGGTCATTCGAGTACAGACATAAACGCCCAGCCTTATGCCAAAACGTTCTCCTTAATCGCTAACAGTCCACGTCAGTTATCATAATACAATATGATTTTATATTTTAAATCATTATTAACATTTTCTTTTAGAAACAGTATCGAATATATTGACCATAATGAAAATGATTTCAACAAAGTATACCTTTCTTGCAAATATCTTAAAATCCTATCTGTATTCACAACATTTACATAAGCTACCCTATAGCATGCTTTGAATTCTTACTCGTGCGCTGGAAGCAATTGTGTCTGATTTTGCCTGATCTTAACCGAAATATCTTCAAGAATTTTGCTCCTTTCAAGCAAATGTAAATATTCTGGATAAAAAAACGTTCATATAGAAACAGTTGCTATAATTATGTCAACACATAGCATCGAATTTGAGAAAAGTGATTAAATGACATTTGCTTTCATTTTTGCACAGCTTTAAATTTTGTAAAACTTACTTTTGTGAAAGTTAGAGAGCTTTCACTAAAAATCATGCACGCAGCAAGTCCGCTAAGACCTTTTGCAGAGTCATCCCATATTCCGGACTGGACTTACGTCTTGTCCGTAAACTTTCATATTCATCCGTTAAAATGTTATTTTCCTCACTTAATACACAATTAAAAGTGTTACTAACCTCCCGCAAACTCCATAAACATGGATGAAATATCAACAAATTTTAAAATCCGCCAAAAATAGCCATCCAGCTCTTTTTCACACATCCATTCTTGTACTTTTTCTTTCTCTGCTGTGTTCTGTCCCTTTCCACTTCCGCCTATTAAGGAACTACTTCATATAAACCAGGGGTGGCGTGACGAGTATGCCCGCAAAGCACAGCAGCGAAGGATCACAGTGCATTATCGATCGATGGCATTATGTTACGACAGTTCTAAGTATTCTGTCCACTACTTAGAAATGGAGCGATGCGGGTTGCAAACTTCTATTTTGTACTCGCGTTTGCCATCCCTGATCTAAATGTTATTATATTTGCTAGAGTGCTAGACGCCACAAGCACCAGCATTCCAGGTTGCATTCATGCGCTTTAAACTGTGTATTTCAGATCATTTTGGTAATGAACTTCGATTGCAATATATCTCAACAAGTTGTCGCACAGACTTTTTAAAATAATTTATTTATTTATTTAACAATACAAAACGGAATTTACAACAATAAATTAATGTATTTCTTACATCAAGCTAGACGGAATAAGGGGGGGGGGAGATACTGAGCCTTATACAGTTCTTATGGTTCGATAAAAACTTTTTTCATATGGTGGGTAAACACGTTCATAATTACAAACACAGTAATAAGCAAAGTTCACAACACGCCATTTTCATGTAAAAGAAAAATTAGGCCACACTAACACACAAGGTTGGAACCAGGTACAGCATGTTTTGACTGTAGAAACTGGAGAAAGTCCGTCACTTGTACTAACAGAGATTGTAGCACCAGTCGGTCCTGGTGGTGTAGTGGCTATCATACTTGCCATCTAAATCCAAAATCGCGGGTTCGATCCCGGCCAGGACCAATGAATATTTTCGGGCGTAAAAATCCTAAGTATGGCATCCTTCGGAAGAGAAGTAAAGTCGTGGGTCCCGTGTCGTACATTTACGGCACGATAAAGAACCTCAAGCCTGAAATAAGAGACCTCTGAGCAAAATTTGTCGGCCGTTTCACGCTCTGAATTGAATGGGACCTGAGATGTTAAAGAACGTCCAAATAAACCAAATAAAAAATTAAATAAAATAATTGTAGCACCAGATATTTCACCACATGATACACCGATGTTTCCTGCGCCAACACATTGAGTTATTTATATTTTTAATAGTGTTTAATGCTCGTTAGGCAGAATGCCTTTTCTATTTGGTTGCATATATTCATGAGTCAGAGAGAAATGAATATTTTTTCTTACATTTTGGGTCATTAGGGCCAGTTTTTAATTTGCCTTTTTTTTTCTTTTCTTTTCTTTTTTTTTTTTTTAACTATTTTAAGATTTATTCGCCTTTTTTGCAGGTTTTGGATCGTTATTAACGCATTCTAAAAAGCACACAATTTCATTATATCGAATTGAAAAAAAAAATAAATGGTATGTTCACCTCACAAAAATATCTATTCAGAAATTTGTTACACATTTATTTGTTTTCAAGCAACCAAGAAATTTCTTCTCAGCCCATTCACTTAAGCTCTTTATATAGCAGAACATTCATTATGAAAGGAACGCACGGTTACTTCGGGCATACGAATACCAGAAAATAGAGAGGATGAGGAAGCAATGTAGTTTTGAATAGTCCTGGCGAATGAACTTTTATCAATCTGCACGAGACAGTTCTAGGAAATTTATGTTGGGGATAACTTTCAGGTGTACGAACAATTGCAGGCTAAACGGCTGTGCAATAAATCGTACTTACAATGTGTTCAGTACGGAAGTAAGAGAGATACTAATCTGATTCCCCTATAAACGCATAAACAGAGAATGAGCTCGACCAGAAATTACTGCGCTCTTTTGCTCACTCGCCAGGACTTTTCAAAACTACTTAACTTTGTCTTGATCAACATTTCCATGATATCCTGAAAGGTGAATATTCTGTTGTAACTGGTATGAGTCCTTTCGAAAGAGCTTGTTTTAAATATGCTCCAATAACGTCAGTGGAAGTAGAACATTCTTTTTCCATGATGAAAAATATTCTCTCTGACAAGCTGCTGACTGCGACAGTTGTTGATACCTTGAAAAAAAATCTTGAAAAGTAAGTTTAGGTATTTTAATTATGTGGTAAAAAATTTATTAAGTATCTTAAATATCAATTTTCATTAACAATGAGTGCTATTACCCTTTCTTTTAACTTTTAATAAATGCCTATTATAATTATATTGCTATTTTCAGTTTTAATTGCCTTTTTGCCTGGTTATTTTAACCAAAATATATGCCTGAAATTCCGGGCTCTGCTGAATACATCACATGAAATGATCAACTGGGAACAATTTTTTTTAAGGAAGCGTTTCAGGCAAAAGTTTAGAGTACCTCCCCGGCATCTGTCATTTATGATGACTGAAGAAAAACTGGAAGAGATCTTAGTCAGGGAGAACGATCCTGGTGGGAATGCAACCCCAGGTCTCTCGCTTACGAGTTCGCGCCTTAGCGACCTCGACCACCCATGGTGGTCACAATGGATATGAGTCAATATCAAGCATACATGTCCGTCTCTTTTTATGGAGGGGGGTGTCGTGAGTCACAGTATACAAAACGAATCTGACAGAAACTGGGTGACACTTTGGAACTTCTATTTCTCCACAACTGGAGAAGTTCAAGGTGGAAGGTACTATGCAGGCACAGAACTTAACAATCGCTGATACATCGTGCCACTAACAGATTTTATATTGTCATCTGCAGACCAGTCAAAATAACACCACTCCTCAAGCTATGCTGATAAAATTTGATTTTGGGTGTTAATCTACTGAGATTTGAAGTATTTGAAAATCTAGAGTACCCTGTCAGAACACGGCGAAAGTGTCGTGTTCTGACAGGGTACTGCAAACTGCTCTTCAATAAAAAAGAAATACACTTCAACTTAATGTTTACTAAACTAATGCCCACTTCGTACCGTAAAAAGACACTCGTTAACAGTCGATGTGATTCGCTTAGGACTATAAAACCTGATTCTTATATAACAGTTGATACGTCGTGTAAATCTATAGAGTCAACAACATTTGTTAAAAACAAAGACATATTTCTGTAGAACTTGAGTTTAACTTTCTGTATTAGGAGTTCTCAATCAGTTTGTAATAGCAGAAGAATTCCACAATAATCTTCAAATGGTGCAAGTTTTGTACATAGGGGACTATAGGATGAAAACTTCATAGGTATTTGCAACAGCAATATCATCTACACGCCATCTGCATACTCTAAGGCTGTTATCTGTAAGCATCCAAGGTAATCTATAACTTCGGCATGTACGAAGGAAGGTACATAAATTTCCGGCCTAACCATTTTCTGGGTATGATAAAGATAAAAATTATATTTCACTTTTCAATATAGTTGACCTTTATTGCAATACACTCCTCACATCTTTGAATTAACATTTCAATCCCCTCCCCCATCAAATAGTCAGAAGTTTTGTCTGCAAAATGGGCATAAACAGCATCCATCACTTCTTCGTCACTCTTAAATTTCCTTCCTCGAAGGTTCTTCTTGAGTTTTGAGAAGAGGAAATAGTCACTGGGAGTTAGATGTGGGCTGTATGGGGGATGATCGATCTCCATAAAGCCATATTTCTTCACAGCTTCCTTTGCAACAACAGCAGTGTGCACAGGGGCGTTGTCGTGAAGGTGGAGCACATCACCCACTCAGCTTACCTCTCCTTTTCTCTTTGATGGAAGCACGTAGTCTGTACAGTAGACCAGCATAGTACTCCCAATTTACTGTGGTGTTCCTCTCCTTGAAGTCAATGAAGAGTTTTCCTTCACAGTCCCAAAATATTGTGGAAATGATCTTCTTGGTTCGCTGAGTGACTTTGGCCTTTAAAGGCGGTGGTGCGCCAGGTTTACGCCACTCCATTGATTCTCTTTTGGACAAGGGATCATAGTAGAGAACCATAGTTTCATCTCCTGTAACAATGATTTGCAAAACTTCTCTTTCGTTGCCACGGCAGAGCTCCGAAAATTCCTGACAACAGATGACTCGTTGCTGCTTTTGGACTGAGGAAAAAGTCTAGGCACCCCGCCCATCTGCACTAACCTCATATATGTTTAAATATTCACAAGTTTCCGACCTCGCCGATAAGGATGATCGCCTTCACAAAACCCATATCTGGTGTCATACCTTATCTGTTAAGTAAATTTGCACCTGTAACTTCCGCCTCGCTGTTCAGTTGTTCAGATATTGTTGCATAAAGAAGGCTGTGTGTAGAAGATTGTGACTTGTTCAAAATGCAGTATCGAGCTGTTATCAAGTTTTTCGCAAAAGAAGGACTTACTCCAGATTAAATTAAACAGTGATTGGACGGTGTATATGGGGAAGCATCCCCCTCATATTCCATCGTAAAGGAATGGGCCAAACTTTTTCGAATGGGTCGAGAAAGCATTGAAAACGAAAAGCGTGCAGGTCGGCCCTTGGAAATGCTCATTCCTGAGAACATCGCTCTTATGGAAGATCGGCAGCTCAAAGTTACAGAAATAGCAGCAGGTTTGGAACTTTCTAAACAAGTCCTTCTAATTGTTTATGGACCTACCCTCGCACAAAGGTGGAAAGAGTTGCCCGCATTGAAAGCAACCAGGTCTAAGCAACATACCCAGAAATCACTGGTGCTGACGAAATGGATTTGTCCACACATATTTTAACTACGAGAATGCCAGAATCCACTTGAAAGTGATACGTGACCATTATTAATTTGTCACGTTGCAAATTACCTATAATTTTAAAACAAGTTTCAATACTAGTACCTCCAATGAATAATTTTACAGACGACAGCCCGCGATGTTGTTGAAGTATTATCTCATAGGTGACGATAATATAAAATTTTAAATATACCGCATTTTCTTTTCCTATCAACTATAACGTTTGTAAGCCAGGTTCACTTACTTGAAGTTCTTCTTCTGCTCACCGATGAATTTCAGTTGCCGTTGGACGCTGCTTAGTTCTGTTAGGTACGGTTTTGACGATATTCTTCAGGAGAACCTTGCTAACCATAACAGCTAAAGAAAGCACGTCGCTTGAAGAACACAAGCACTACACTCCGCGCACAATGCCGTAGCGACGTGATCTCCACGGGTGCCACAAGGCAACTATGGGCTCGTGCCTAATCAACTGTTAGTGATGGCAGCGTTGTTATTACGTTACTTCTTGTCTTTAAGCTACGCTAGCTCGTTACATTTAGCCAGCAATGTTTTCTGTTACACGCTCACTAGCTTGCCTAAGCCAAAATCATACTTTTAACTCACTAGATTATATTTAAATGCCAGCTAAATGGATTAGCTGCAGAGATGTGCCTATTCATTCTCCTAACCATTTCCACTCAGCGACCAAAAAGTACAGAGGAATATGCTTTGCTGTTAACATTTTATGTTTACCCGTTGCATCATCGTTTTAAATATTCCTTTCAATGTCAGAATATAAGAGTTATTTATGGTTAAAATTCACATTAACAAAAGTTAATAATGAAACACTGTGAGAAGAATGGGGAAGGCAACAGAATAGCAAAGAGCTGCCTTATTACTCCTTTTCCCTATTTTGTCCATTTGAGGATAGTTGAAATTAACACCTAATGCTTATTTATAGCAGGTAATTTGTTCTTCATATTGTGTGTTATACATCACGCTACGTACTCCAGCTTTACTTCCTTTCCCTCTCCTTTCTTAACTTCCTTGCATAACGCCATTCCTTTTTTTTTTAATTGCCTTTGTAGCTCGTTTACGATCATTAGGGAGTTGGTCGCGGGCTGCCTGGCGTAAACAGCTTTCGGCTTCTGTCTTGGATACCAGAGTGGGATGCCATATCGTGCCTTGGATTTATTTTCAAGCATTGCATGTGGTTGGCATCTCTCTTTCTCTCTCTCACTCTATACTTTTTTTTAAAAGAGAGAGAGCAGTGGTCAATTCTTGCATTTCATTATTTGTTTAAGGAATTCCTTTATCAAATGAGGTAATTGTGGATTCCCATATACTTTTTATCCAGGCATTTTAAGTTTGAGCATTCTTGGTATAGTCATTGGATTCTTTTGAAATGAACTAATTAATGATTTCGTTTTTCATTGTTTCTTTTAAACTTCCTTTGACTTACTCCTTCAGTTCTGGATAATACTTTGTTGAAATAAATTCTTCCTATTTTGGGGGAAAACCCCGGGGTAATTTCCTTTGGCACACTTTTTAATTGAGGTATTATTATTGTTTTTATTTTGTATCAAATGTAGACGATAAATTTATTATGTAAGTGTATTGGGGTCAATTTATTTTGTCTTGTTTTGTCATAAATCTATCTTTATAAAGAAAAATATTTAAATGGTTTTGCTATTAGTAATAAATATTTTAAAGTGCACCTCATCATTTCAATATTTGAACTAAAAATTAATTCCTGAAGGAGGCCATTTATTATAAAAGTATTGAAGCTTGTTAAATATATGTATTTGAGAGGAGAAAACCACATGCTTCATTCCTTTCCTTTATTTTGCTCTTGTGAGGACGGTTGGTTTCAACACCTCTGTGTCGGTCCTGGCGGTGAAGCAGTAAATCCAAGATCGCGGGTTCATCCCGGGCAAATCCGATGGATTTTTTCGGACGTAAAAATTGTAAGTATGGCTACCTTCAGAAGGGAAATAAAGCCGTAGATTTACGGCGTGTAAAAGAACCTCAAGTCTCAAAGAAGAGGCCTCTGAGCAAAATTTATCGGCCTTTTCATCTCCTGAATTGAATGGGACGCTGATGACCTGAGATGTTGAAGAGCGTCCGTAAACAAACTAAATCAACAACAACAAAACCACATGCAATTCTGAAACAGGTAAAGTATTCTTCATGATCAAATTTGTGTTCCACAGTTCCAGTAACCAAAATAAACACAATAATATTTGTATTTATCAATCATCTCTTTCTAAATATAACACAATTACTTACCAATTTATTAGTTATATTTTCATAGGCTAACGCTTAACTCCAATTGTTGTTTAAAATGTCATTCTCTATATGTATATCCTGAAATATTCAAATGCACGTAGGTATATATGTTAGAAATTAAATTACTATTGGCACAAATTTTAAAAAAATGTATATTCTTCATTTTCTGTGGCTCAATGTTTGATCAGCATATATAAGTTTATAATGTGTTTTGTTTTTTGGTTCTTTCTTTATTTTCTTCTTTTTATTTTCCTTCTTTTTTATCTCTGTGTATACGATTGTCATAAATGAATTTGTTAAATACTGTTTCGTTGTTACTGGGTATTTCAATAACTACAACAATATCTTGTGAATATTTGGAAAGTATTTGTGCCAACAGAAAATTGCCTTACATAAGCACAGACAACGAAGAAGTGAGATGTATATAGAGCTCTTTGGTAGAACTCTGCTGTGAAAGAAAAGGCTCACTCATTTTATGTTGAGATGTTCTGTAATAGACTATTGTTCATGGCTGCTCTTTGATAATGCTATCGGTCATTATCTTACTTTTATCAGATTGTGTGCTCACTTCAATGCCGAAATCTCAGCAGAATCCAGATATATATGGCGTAGGAATGCTACTGCTATTAGATTAGCAAGAATAATTTAACCATGGCCTTCTCTATGCAGACGAGGATAGGGATATTCACGCTCTGTCTCGTGGCAGTTGTTTGTTGCAAAGATGCAGCGCTGGAGAAGGACAGGAACCCAGATGTAGATTTGAGCACTGTAAGTTCTTCAGAGACGATATTGCTCTTCTTTTGTTTAGTTAGGTTAGACAAAAGACTTGAAAGTGTAATTTATATTTCAGGTGTTTACAAATTAGTATCATTGCTGTATAATTTTCTCGCATGCCCTGGATTACGCAAGCAAGAACTTGTAGCATTAATAAATTGTTTCTTTACAACAATATTTCTGACCAGCTGTTGTTTGCCATAGATTTGCATACAACTTTCAAGAACAATATCGCTTAAATATCCCATTAGAAAATACAACTGGAACAGATTGCTTCGGTATCTTTGATGTTATTCTCTTATATCCGGTTCTGAGTTCGGTTTACTTCTCAATGAATACGTTTGATGTCGCTTCTATCGCCGCAGCTAACATATATGTTTAATGAAATGCTGTTAAACGTTGAATTAAAACGTTAACTGTAATCAAAATATATGTTTTCTTTTCAAAATAGACCATAAATTCCAATGGTCACTTAAATAAAAAGTAATTATGTTAATTAAGATGGGTATATCATGTTTTTTTTTTTATAATTATGGTTTTCGGTTATGTTTCTTTATTTTATCGGTCAAGTATTTTATGCATTATTATTACATTATTTTATTTTTCTCCTGTCCTTATTTTATGTTTAGCTGAGAAAATGTAACGTCATATGGGTCTGGCGAGCCCATCTCTTTTATAGTTAACGTAAATGATTGGTCTCTAAAAAACTTATGTTGATTTTTTCCAGCTCACACTTATGCATCGTTGCAATAGATGAAAAATTTACAAAGGAGCAACTAAGCATTACACTTTTTAATTAGAAATAACTAAGAACGTTTCAGGTGCACTGTCTGATGAAATATGTAGTCACGTAAGGGTTCAATCAATTTGAGGAAGTCCATACGTTTGTCTTGAGATAAATGGATTGTCATGTGTTAGAGCAAAGAAAAAATGTACACACACTTCAACGCACTTCTTTGGTAAAAGCCATAGCTGATCTGCTTGGAACATTATATTATCGTTATTCACCTGTTAAAAGTATTACTTGTGTATTATCATATTTATATTTTGCTATTTTGTTGTATAAAGCTGAATGTTTATATGAATGTAAAATAGGAAGGAAATACCACAAATTAATGCATATATTGTAAATTGTATTTTGAATTTTTACCTGTTTTCAGCAATATATTTCAGAACTAAGACATGTGAATCGGTTATTTATGAAAGGACTTAAATAAAAAAATGAAAAGTTTGGGAAATTAAAAGTTTTTAGCTTCAAACCTGTTCCCATAAAGCAAATTTCAAAGGTTTTTAATGGATATTCACATTAATTAATATAATTTGGTAAGCAGATATAAATGTTACATAATATTGTGTACCCAGAGAAAATTGAAAAATGTTTAAAAATTTTAAATTTGTCCTTTTACAAATTAAAATATTAATTTAAGTTTCTATTTTTTTGCCATTACTTTGTAATCTTTTTTTTTCCTATACAGAAGTTTGTAGGTCAGGTTGTAAAAGAAAAAATTTAAACTTATTCACAATATTTAGCTGTTGACCAATTCAAGGTCTCTCTGTAAAACTTCCGGTTCTCTTCTAAAATATACTTAATTTTTTTAAACATCTCAAAATTTCTGCTTTTCGAATAGTGTTTAACACCCATTTTTACTGCTGAGGCACCACAGGCCGTGGACACTGATGATACATGAGATGAAATGATATTGGGAAGGGATTTTTATTTGAGGAAGGAAACGCTCCAAGCCTAAATTGAGGGTACCCCCCCCCCCCGGCATTTGCCACTTATGAGGACTGAGGAAAACTTGGAAGAAACCTAGTCAGGGAGAACGGTCTTGGCGGGAATGGAACTCCAGACCTTTCCCTCAGAATCCGCGTCTTAACAACCTCGGCCACCCGTGGCGATACTTCATTGATGAACACTTTAGACACATGTCTTTTCTACGTGGCGAAAGAGACATTCTGTGAGGACTTGTGATGTAGAACTGAGGTATTCTTGAAGTCTCCAATGAATTCAGATGTCTTTTTTGATGTAGTTTATTATGGACGTTCTTTAACATCTCAGGTCATCAGCGTCCCATTCAATTCATGGCTTGAAACGGCCGACAAATTTTGCTCAGAGGCCTCTTTTTTCAGGCTTGAGGTTCTTTATCGTGCCGTAAATGTACGACACGGACCCATGGCTTTACTTCCCTTCCGAAGGAAGGCATACTTAGGATTTTTACGCCCGAAAAAAGCCTCCTGCCGGGTTTGAACCCGCGATCTTGGATTTAGAAGGCAAGTATGGTAACCTCTGCACCACCAGGACCGACAAATTTAGAGATGCCTATGGGATCTTTTACAGCAAAACTCCATGAAATTGAAATGTCTTGCTCTTGAGAGCGTGGAAGAGAGTTTCTCTGAGTTTCTCTAGAGGAACAATTACTTTTAGCCACCAGAACTTTAAATGTAATATATATATATATATATATATATATATATATATATAACTCTTGCCATTGAAGAACTCGCAGTAGTTCGAAATATAGCAATTTCAAGTGTGACTCTTTCTCTGTGTTTTATCTTTATCTACTTTTATTATTAGTGTTAATTTATATATATATATATATATATATATATATATATATATATAATGTAGACCAATTTAAATTACACTGAACGACACTTAAATTTATAAATGAGTTCTGGGGAGAGCACCCGGGTAAGAAACAGTGAATCTACCAAGCTTTCGATGGCTGTCTCTGCCTCTTCTTCAGGGATCTGCTCCTGAAGTGCCGTGAGACCTGATAGGCAGCCTGTGTACAGTTTTCTATGTTCCTATCTACTTGTGGGCATAACCATGGTATTGGATGAGGGAGTAGGTAGAATGTAGGGTAGAGGTATTTGGGTTTTTGGGGATAGTGTAGTCACTTCTCCTGACAAAAGGAGTCGATCCAGTCCAGAGGTTTTAGCTAATACAGGCATGTTCTAAATGCCATTGCAGGGTTTTAGCATGCCTATATTGCTGCTGAGTTGTATATCTTTAAAAAGTGCAATTGTAGAAATTACTCAGTAGTACACGCTAGGAGGGGCACCTTGAATTTGGGCTTAGGCCTATTGCTACAGGAATAGCTGCCGAGTGACCGAACGAGAGCGCTCTCATGAAAGGGTAATTTGGCGTAAAATTTTGAGGCCTGGCGTCTAATTTCATCATCGATATATGGGAGGGAAGAACTATCATGAAGTAGCCTGACTGGAAAGTATCGAAATACAGAATAATGGTCTTGAGTCCTTTGTTCTGTAC
The DNA here is from genome assembly GCA_030762175.1 of Metallyticus violacea. Lineage (NCBI taxonomy): Eukaryota > Metazoa > Arthropoda > Insecta > Mantodea > Metallyticidae > Metallyticus > Metallyticus violacea. The sequence continues at coordinate 92,394,385 of CM060831.1, read as the reverse complement.
CCTTTGCAGAAGTGCAAGCCAACTGTCAACTGCCATGTCCCAGATTTCACAGGCGTATAGCATGACAGGAATGACCAGGGCTTTGAAAAGTTGTAGTTTCAGGTGAACTGGCATCGCCTTGGAACTGAGCATAGGGAACAGTTGAGCAATTGCTCCCTGTGCCCTGTGAGCAGTCCCGGCTAGGTGTTCCCTGAAGGTTAGACCTTTGTCTAAATGCACACCCAGGTAGACTGTGAAATTTTTCCACCCTATCCTTTGCTGTCTGTATGTCAGAGTGTGGGAGTTTGCGGGCACGCGGCGTTTAGTGAAAATTATGGCGTTGCTCTTTGCCGGGTTGGATGACATTCGCCAACGACTACATCACCTTTCGATTAGGCATAGTAATCTTTGTATGGGAATGATGGCTCGGTTTAAGTTTCTATTTGTTTTGTATAGCAGGACGTCATCTGCGTATTGTGCAGTGTTGACGTCTGCTGCATGGGTGGAAGGGAGTAGACGCAGACGAAAAATGGCAGGCTGGGTTAGTGCACAGCCTGTGTGCGGATGCTGCGTACCTACCCTGTGTTGGGCTTAACCGCAGAGAAGGGATGGAGGTTGTAGGGTGATTGTGTTGTTTTGGTTGTGGGGCGGGTGGATTGTGCAGAAAAAGCTTATCCTAGTTGGAGCGGGTGGATATGACATCCTTGGAGGTTGCATGATATGCGCATGTTGTTCACTGCTTTGTGGACAACATGAGCATATCGCCAACTGTTTTTGCTGTTGTTTATTTTCTGTTGTTATTGATGGGGGGTTGGAATGTTTTTCCTGTTGCTAGGTTATGCCCCTATGTTATCCAAGGTGGCCACACGCTAGGCGTGGCACCTTGAATTTGGGCTTAAACCTGTTGCTACAGGAATAGCTGCCGAACGGAAGTAAGTATTTGGGGCGGACTCTGTATATATACTTTAGTCGTGGGCGTGGCTGCTGCGTGACGCGAGCCAATGGGAGGCGAGGACTGCTCCTTCGCTGCAAGATTGGCTAAAGCTGGCTCCCATACAGCACTCAGTAAGAGCCCATTGTCTCAAATTTAAATTTTTACTTAACTAAACATGTATTACTTTGGTGTATTTGAAATGTAGCGGGTTCAAACACGGCCAGGTTCGGTGAATTTTTAGAGCATAAAAATCCTAAGTATGATTTTCTTCCGTAGGAATGTAAAGGTCCTGTGTCATTGATTTATGGCATGTAAAAGAACCTCAAACCTGAAAGAAGAAATCTCTTAGCAAAATTTATGGCCTGTTTCACGCCCCGAATTGAATGTTATATGAATGACCAAACATTTAAGAGAAATAAACCTCAATCTGGCATATTTTTATCTCGCAATGATGCAATTGAAATGCATTTTGCGATATCATCTAAACCTTTGGAGATAACCGCAGACCATACGCTACCTACATGCTGTACACAACCCAACAAAGCTCTCATATTGTGTAAGGAAAAATACGAGTGCAATTCTGTAGAGATTTAAGTAATAGAATTACTTCAAGAAATGCAGAGAGTTTCACCAGGTTTTGTTGCTTTCTGTGTGGGACAGTCGAAATAAGGAAAATATTATGAAGTAGAGTAATACGGATCAATTGGGTGTCAGAGATAAACTATTAGCTAAAACACAACATTTTCCTGATCTAAAATTAGGGTTTATGAAAAACGTTTTAAAGGCCTTAGAAAAACAGGTTAGCGGTTTTCAGTATTTGAAGGGAAAAATTCCCGGAATTAAGCCACGCTAGCAGAAAGAAAATGTTTTTATTGATCTAATAAAAATGAACTAATACAACATGTGTTTTAAAGGTATATTAATGGACAATGAAAAACACGCATCGATAGGGTTCAAGAGTGTGTGCAATAATATTTTGGGAAATGTAAGTTAGGGTTGAAAACTACAGAGATAATTTAACAGCTGTCAACGGCATACAAAAGTTTGTCATGTAATGTCATTTAAACTACAATTTTGTTTATTCCTACCTGGTTTTCTTTCCCCTTGATCTGGGTGCCATTGAGCACAGAGAAATAAGATACAGAAGAAAATGACCAAGCATTTTGGCTCACTATTGCTGGCAAATAATTAAATATGTTCCTGATGCATTTAATGAACACAATCACAAGGGGGGGGGGAATTAACATGCGAGCAGAGTCAAACCTTTTTTCATAATTTTGCACGATAACTGTAAATATTATTGAAGGTGTTCTAATTTATTTCCTCACACATATTTTGTACCAATTAATGTATTTTGTAAGGCTGAATTTTATACATCGTTAAGGAAATATTTCATATTTTGAATATTTCATGAGAGGTTTAAACCAAACTTCCCGGAAAAACGGTACGTGATAGGAAAGCTTGATTTCAGTCTGAATTCGACATGTTATAATTATACAATTTTCATTAAAGTGAAAACAAAAAGTTAAATTCTGTTGTTCAATGCTATTAGATCTTTCAAATTAAATACCATTAAGCGTTACCTTTTTCTTTGCAAATATTAAAATTAGATGGAATATTAATTTGTACATATAAACATTTTGTTGGTCAATATCATTATATTACTTTCAGGCTATTTATCTTAAACCCATCCATGATAATGCGGGGTGAACGATCCTTCGCGCAACCGCTTTCGCGGCGTGCGGCCGGCCGCAGTAAATATAGTACGATTTGTCGCGTAAGTTATTTCTAACATACATAAATTAACACAAAAAGAAAAGTAACTTACTCACCTATATTAAGCAAGGAGATGCCGGACATCATCAGGAAATTCCTCTTGAAATAATCTCCTTACCTCAAGCGCTGATTCTGTACGCACGTATCAGTGATACATGAATCCTCTTTGGGGAATAGAATACTTGTATTGCCCCATTTCACTTGATACACTTTCACTCAATACACTGTATTGCGTCGCCTAACAAACACGTGATACTTGCGCAAGATTTCAACTCAAATTGAAGCCTCGCGCAGCGGAGGGGGAATATATCCCCACCTCCGCTGACATAACGACATAGCGCTACCGGCCGGTCCCATGGTTGCATCAAGCATTGCTCACCTAATATTGGAGAGGAGTACACGTAATGAATGCGTAACAACTTCTTCAACATTGTTCATCGATGATGACAATTTGAAACTGCTCCAGAATCGAGTCTTGTTTACTTAATCGTAGAACGCAGGAACGACTTCGATTGCTTTAAAGAAGAAAATGATATTTCCACCACACATATGGTGGTTGGAAACATAATGAGCTTTGGTAGCGTTGTATAGGCAAAATTACTGAAAGTATGTGAGCTAACTTCTGCTCTGTACTACTCCAGCAACATATCATGACGTGATTTCAGTCTTTGCATGTATCATCCTTATAGAAATTATATATCAAAGTGTCATTTTTTAACCAAGATACATTATTTACAAGAAAAATTTGCATTTGAATATCAAACTTTAATTCTAAACAGTATTCTGCTATGTGATAATTTCAACATACTGCAAATTATAGAGCTGTTAAGGACTTTCGTATATGTGCAGGTCATACTCTTCATCTGTTCGCTTTGGGATTTTTTCGAACAAGGAAGAGCAGATTCTGGGATTCTAAGTTTATTTACCTTTCCTCCAGACTCTTCAGAAAATTTTAAAAATTGGCCCTTTTTAAAAATTTGCAATTAGAGTTTTATTGTTAATCATATCCCTTTTTTATGTTAATATTTGATTGGAAAAGAAGCGTGGCAACGTTGCATGTCAGACTATCTTTGATGCGCCGGTAGTTAAGGCTAAGTGTAGCAGGCTTATGCTTATTATAAACCGCCTTCAGACATTATTTATAAGTTCCAGCTTCATTAAGACAGAAGTAAGCAATGAAATGTAGTAATTAAACCCTTTATAAGAGAACTTGAATAATTAGGGGCTTAGCCCTCTCACATATTTCCTAGGCGGCTGAAAGATCCTAAGCCCCCATTTTCGGGCGACAACTGATCTACAGCTTCAAAAATAATGCAACCCGCTTCCAATGAACAAAAGAAATCATTTACTCTAATGTCTACCAAAGTGGTCCCTCTGCTGTCCGAACAAGAATTCCTGCTTTTCTTGACATTTTTACACACAGAACCCTTCACTTACAACTAGCTGAAATAAAATGTTACATATATTCTAATTAATTTCTCACAATTGATGGGGTACCAAGGACGGTATCAACTCTTAACAATTCAATTAAAATAAATGCAAAGAAAATGCCTTAAGCAAATCCAGGTAAAATGTTATACTGCAGGATTTTATCTTAGATGAGTCGGTCTATAGTCTAGTAGAAACCTTACCTTGCATCGTAGACCCAAACCCGGAAAGGGTCGATGGATTTTTTAGGGGCGTAAAAATTCTAAGTATGGCTCCCTTCGGAAGGGAAGCAAAGCCGTGGGTCCCGTATCGTACATTTACGGCACGATAAAGAACCTCAAGTCTGAAAGAAGAGGCTTCTGAGCAAAATTTGTCGGCCGTTTCACGCCCTGATTTGAATGGGACGCTGATGACCTCAGATGTTAAAGAGCGTCCGTAAATAAACCAAATGAAAAAAAAAAACTAGGAGGATAAATTTTCAATGATAATATTAAACATGAACAGTTTAAAATCATACCAAATGTTGTAAGGATTGAATTTTTCAGTTGATATAATTGGCGTCAGTTTAATTCTCCACAAGTGAGCTATGTAATGTTGTTAATAGAATAAGCAGGAGGACTAGTGGACAATTGTCACCCCGAACAATTGACAAATTGAAAACAATGATTGCAAACTGAGTACGAAACTATTAATATTAAAATCATGGGTAGTGCTTAGGATCACGTGCAGTAATTGGATTAAAATTATGGGTGTGGTTGATGACATATTATCACAACTCCGCTTAAACATTCGCTTTTTACATTATTCAAGTTAACTTCGCGCAAGGGGCACGCTCTTACTTTTAATCCTCAAGTTAAAATGTACATATGGAAAGAGAAACACAAATAATAAAATGAACTGATAGTGGAGTTAAGCTAATGCTATAGAGCGTTTTATTGGTTATTACCCCATAGTATTACAATGAAAGCGTTATCTGGAAGACGCTGCTACGATGGCGAGGGAGAAGTTGTCCATCATGACCCGCTCAAGTCTCTCAATAGACTGACGCTTCTTGCTTAGGAAAACTTCCCATATTGCAGTTATACGCATGCGCGCTTGGCTTTCCTGTGATCACACACGCCAGCTCGCGATTGTTGATTTCAAGAATACTTTACCGTTGTTATAAAAATCATGGGTTGTAGTATTAGTATTTTGATTATTAAACCCCATTATTAACGCATCATTTCCATTATTAAGTCCCATATACTAAAATATTAAATATTCATGAATAATAAATACCCATATTGTTGTTGCAATTATAGATTTTAATACTAAAAACAAAAATTTAGAAAAAGTAAAATAAAACATTAAAATAAATTACAGCATTTTCCGCCAATAGTTTTCATCTTAAAATAAACAGCCTCCAATAAGTTATATGTATAGAGGGTGCCAAAAACATACACACACTTCAAGCAAAGAAAAAAATTGTTAACATAACACAACTGAATTCACACAAACAGAAAATGATGAGCATTAATCATCTTGGACTTTTACAGTTACAACAGTTACTCGAAAGGTCTACCATCGGCGTCGATACACTTCTGAGTACGTTGAACTAATGATTGAGTAACATTTGCGAAAGTGTCCTCAGCTATTGCAGCCCGTGCCGTTTCAATTTCTTCCCGAAGTGCTGTCAGTGTAGCTGGTTTTCTACGGCATACAACGTCCCTAAGAGTTCCCCATAGATAGAGGTCCAACGGAGTTAGATCCGGATAACGCGGCGGAAACTCAATCAGACCTCTTAGTGCCTTGGAAGATTGTCATCAAGGTATGCATGTACTTCTCCGTGGTAATGTGGTGGTGCACCATCCTGTGGGAATTGAAATTCCTTATTTCCATACAGTGTATGAATGGCGGGTAAGACGGAATTGTTACTCGCGTTGCGGTTCTGTTCTGTACACACGTCTCCATTGCCTTTGAACCTCAACAACATTCTCGGTTTTCCAATACCACTTAAAATTGCTTTCCGCTGTTCAAACGATAATCTTGGCTCCATTTTGTTGTAGCAACGCTATCATAACGTAATGTAAGTCACATCTATTTGCAGAACATCATACGATAATCTTGGCTTCATTTGTTCATTGTTGATTTACCTGTCACATAGCAACGCTATCATAATGTATGCGAGTCACATCTGTTTACAAAACATCATACTACACATTACTGTAGTTTTTCTGTCCAACTTTGAAATATATTAAATAAATATCTACTGTGAAAGTGTGTACGAGGTCTCTTCAAAAAGTATCACGAATTTTGAATTTCCGCGGGCTACGTATATTCGATTTTCGATTGTTTTGTGGCGTTATGTTGGTACCCATGTCCCTCACTTATGTTGACAAGCTCGGCCATTTTGAATGTTTCGTTAATTGTTGACAGTTATTTTGCTTGGACGTGTTTTGACTCGTCCTCGATTTTTGCCTATTCCAAAAAATGGAACTAAGAAGCTGTATCAAATTTTGTGTGAAAAACAAAATTAAGTGCGCGAATGCATTCCGAATGTTGACTGTGGCATATGGTGAAGCTACCTTGGAACAAAGCAACGTTTATCAGTGGTATAAAATGTTCTCAGAGGGTCGAGAAAATGTGAACGACGAAGAGCGTCCCGAACGCCCGAGCTCGTCAACAACAGACGAAACCATTGAAGAAGTGAAGAAAATAGTATTGGGCTAATCGTCAAATCACCGTTAGAGAAGTTGCTGAGGACCTAAACATATCGACTGGCTCGTGCCATTCGATTTTCCCAATGAATTGGGTATGAGACAGGTCGCCGCAAAATTCGTACCAAAGTTTCTCAATTTCGACCAAAAACACCATCGCATTAACGTTGCTAAGGAGCTGTTGAACTCTGTCCGCGACGCCCAAGATTTCTCCAGAGGGTCATAACTGGTGACGAATCAAGTGTTTATGGTTATGACGTGGATAAAGCTCAATCATCCCAATGGATGCTGCCACACGAGCCAAGACCGAAAAAAGCGCGCCAAGTTCGGTCGAATGTGAAGGTTTTGCTTACAGTTTTCTTCGATTGCAGGGGCGTGGTGCATCATGAGTTCTTGCCACAGGGTTGAACGGTCAATAAGGAATATTACTTGCAAGTTATGCGCAATTTGCGCGAAGCAATCCGCCAGAAACCTCGGGATTTGTGGAAGAACAAAAATTGGCTTTTGCACCATGATAACTCCCTGCTCACACATCGTTGCTTGTGCGCGAATTTTTGGGCAAAAACATCACACTTATGATGCCGCAGCCACCGTACTCCCCAGATCTGGCCCCCTGTGACCTTTTTTTTTGTTCCCAAAACTGAAGAGGCCTATGAAAGGACGACGCTACGCCACGATTGAAGGAGGAGCTGAACAAGATCACAAAAAACGATTTTTTAAAGTGCTTCGAGGATTGGAAAAAACGTTGGCACAAGTGTGTAATATCTGGTGGGGATTACTTTGAAGGGGACAAAATAGATATTCATGAATAAACAAATACTTTTTGAAAAAACGCAAAATTCACGATACTTTTTGAACAGACCTCGTGTACATTTTCTGGCACCCTGGGTATATGTTTCACGCTAGCTGTGTGTAGAACAAGAGTTGAAAAGGAAGAATCAGACAGGAAAAATTCGGATCGGATTCGAACTACGTTACTCGACCTTCCCTGCTTACTTCCAAGCATAAGTGGTCTCTTAAGGAATAAATCTTTCATAGGAGAGATAACCTTAGGGAAATTCCGGAATGCAAAGAATCAGATGAGAGACGCTCGTGCTTCAGCGATTGGAGTTAAAACATCAGCACTGAAATAGCTTTGGAATTTCGCTCATAATGCGGAATTTTAAGTTTGATTATTACTTTCCAAGCCTCCAATAAGATTGAATACGTCACAATTGTCCATGATCACAGTTAGCCTTAATCGTAACTAGCACACCGGTAGAATGTTAAAAAGAAGATTTTTTTTTTGACTCGTTTTATTTACGGACGCTCTTTAACATCTCAGGTCATCAGCGTCCCATTCAATTCCGGGCGTGAAACCGCCGACAAATTTTGCTCAGAGGCCTCTTCTTTCAGGCTTGAGGTTCTTTTTCGTGTCGTAAACGTGTGACACGGGATCCACGGCTTTACTTCCCTTCCGAAGGAAGCCATACTTAGCATTTTTACGCCCGAAAAAATCCATCGATCCTGGCCGGGTTTGAACCCGCAATCTTGGGTTTAGAAGGCAAGTATGGTTACCACTATACCACCAGGACCGATTAAGAAGAAGATTGGTTCAACTTATATAAAATATGTATGTATCGGAAATACTTTCACAAACTTTGGTGGTGGGTTCATCACTCAAAAGCAAGGGAAAAGTTCATAAAAACATATGTCCGGAAATCCTTAGTTTTTGAGTTATTAATGAAAGTTTACCACAACAAAAACAAAAGGCCATACAAACACTGTAGAGGAATTTTGGTGAGGGGATGAAGATTATTTAATTTTGCAGGAAAGGAAAGGAGATTCTAGTGTTAATGATGAAGGGTCCCCAGTCCTGTGCTTACGGGTGATGTGAAGTTCTTTTGTGAAACTTCTCCTGTTCTTCTCCTGTCCGCTTTCTAGATGACGGGTGGAGGTTGATGACCTGGCGGCCTTTGAGACACGCCTAATATTTTGGAGATAATTCGTTGTCTGTAGGGTAAGGAACTAGAACGGTTATAGCTGATAAGACCTTTGATGATAACTAAATGCATGTCTTTATTCCATGTCTGTTTCCACCTCAGGGTTCAGAAAGTGTCTATGAAAAGTAGAACAAGCTTTAAGAAAGTTTACACGTCAGCCGCACCAGGTTTTAAAAAACTTTCTTTTACCACCCCCGACGACACTCGTCTGACGAAGATCTCCTGTAACAATGGTTTGCAGAACTTCTCTCTCGTTGCCACGGCAGAGCTCCAAAAATGTCTGACACCGGATGATGACTCGTTGCTGCTTTTGTACTGAGGAAAGAAGTCTAGGCACCATCTTGCACTAATCTTATTCATGTTTAAATGTTCATGAATAATTCAAAGGACTATTGTTTTAGAAAGACCCAACCTTGCTGCTATTTCTGTAGGTTTGAACCGCTGGTCTTCCATAATTTCTTCTTCCACAAGAACGATGTTTTCAGGAGTGAGACCTCCAAGGACTGACCTGCATGCTCTTCGTCTTCAATGCTTTCTCGACCCATTCGAAAACGTTTGGCCATTCTTTTACGTCAGAATATGAGGGGGGTGCTTCCCCATGTACACCGTTCAATCGCTGTTTAATTTCGTTTGAAGTAAGTCCTTCTTTTGTGAAGAATTTAATAACAGCTGGATATAGGTCACAATCTTCTACACATAGCCTACTTTATGCAATTATATCTGAACAACTGCACACAGCGCAGCGAAAGTTACAGCTGTAATTATTTGCTTAACAGATAAGATATGAGAGGAGATAAAGCTTTTGTGAAGGCGATAATCCTTATCTGCGAGGCCGGAAACTTATGGACCTGCCCTGGTACGTCATGAAATGCGTACCACACTGGCAACTAATAATTTATCACCAATGATGTGACATTTTACTGAAACTGATTTGAAGCGGAGAACACTGACGTACTGATATCGCCACCGCCAGAAAACAAAGGACATTGACTGAATATCGATACTCCCTTGAAATCATAGTTGATTTCCTAAATTTCGGCCGGTCTATTAAATTTCCTCGAATTAAGATGCCTCTTGGCATTATGAGTATTTTCCAGGTTCCTTATTGGCTCATGTCTTAAACACTAGTTTCTGCGATTATCCGATTGGCGTTTGCGTGTTTACCGCTAGAAGAAACAGAGTTACATTATCTCGCGGGCGTAGGTCTGGAGGGACGATACAATAACATTTAATATTATAGATTGCTCGGGCAAGCCCTTGGAGTGTCCAACTTTTAAAAGCAGAGCTTTCAAACGTGTTTTTCAGTTTTATTCTCTTTACAAAAGTTAACTATCCTTCGGGGGTATTTGCAAACAAGAAATAACAATGGGAATGGCCGGCTATTCCTACGCAATCTGGGAAGAACGTTTAAGCGTTTATGGCCTGGTTTGATGTAAACATTTGAGGTATGCTCACACAAATAAAACACTCGCATCTCTACCGGTGTCTTCTGCAGCACGTTAACATGAATATGTTCAAAAGTAAGATCTACAATGCTTATATAAAGTTAATGCTAGTACATAAAACACGTAATATACTGTGGGGGGACTTGAAACCGGAATAAAGCCCGCCACAACATATGTCCGGAAATCTTTAGTTTTTGAGTTATTAATGAAAGTTTGCTTCAACGCGTTTCAAGATACAATCTAACAATTTAAGTTCTTAACTGAAATAAAAATTAACGTTTTTAAGTAATCGAATAGTGTTATCGATATAAGTCTGCTGTTGAACTAGGGCCCGAATTCTTAGGTTTTAAACTTTTTTGTTCCTTGCTAGCTAAGTGTGATATTTTAACATACTTATCCGTTTCTTTACCATGGGAGTCACAAAGTTGAAAATTATGCAACCTAAAAATGACTATATAGAACATTGTAACTTAAATGGCTAAAACTATAGTTTAAAATAGTTAATTTTAAATTAATTTTGAATTTAATTAATTTTAAATTATTAAAATTAATTTTGTAATACCATCAATGCCACGTTGTGTTAAAACCATTGTTGAAATTAACTTATTTTTAGAAGCAAACTGAATTTAATTTCATAATACCATAGTTCTCAGTCACATTAAACGCTTTATCTCTCAAATGACTTTCGAACGGGCATCTTTTGTTTCTTCATTTCAGTGACGTTGTGTTAATGAAAATTGTCACATGAAACATTTATTTAGAAGCAAATGAAGGCATTATTAAGAAACTTATATTTCGAGTTTATTAACAGCTACAACAAGAAGCCAAAAGGAAAGATTTCTAAAAGTTGGTTGATTAGACATGATGATCCCATGTTATTACAGGTGCAAAATTGCATTATAAAGGCTTAGAAAGTTTAAGTTTAGTGCTTTACAACTTTAAAAAAATCCAGTGCCCTTACATTGAAAGACTTGGAAATTTTAAGTTTTCGTCCGATTTTGTGTTGCAGAACAATGGAAAATTCAAGTAAAATAAAATTAAAATAAATTAGTATAATCAAACATTTGTTTCAATGTCTTTATTCTATTTTAGCTAAGCGAAACAACAAAACTACTCTAAACGTTTTCACAACTTATAAATACTATCCTAAAATGTTAATAAAACTAATTCGTAGTTTGTATAAACCTAAAATCCTGGCAGTACTAATAACCCTGTTAAAAATGTGATAGAAATAATAATTTTAACTATGGCGTAAACTTTCATTAATAATTCAAAAACTAAATATTTCTGGATATATGTTTATGTGCACTTTTTTGTTTTGGTGTGAGGAACCCGGCACCAAAGTTTGTAAAAGATTTTTGAAGCTTCCTGTATACGAGGGTACGTGCATAAGTTTCCGGTCTCGCCGATGAGGATTAACGCCTTCACAAAAAACCCTTGTCTGGTGTCACACCTTTCCTATTTAGTAAATAATTGCAGCTATAACTTCCGCTCCGCTGTGTTCAGTTGTCCAGATATATATGCACAAAGAAGTCTATGTGCAAAGGACTGTGACATGTTCAAAATGGAGTGCCGATCTGTTGTTAAGTTCTTCACAAAAGAAGGACTTACTCCAAATGAAATTAAACAGCGATTGGACGGTATATATGGGGAAGCATCCCCCTCATATTCTACCGTAAAAGAATAAGCCAAACTTTTTCGAATGGATCCAGAGGTCATTGAAGACGAAGAGAATGCAGGTCGGCCCTTGGTGGTGCTCACTCCTGAAAACATCGCTCTTGTGGAAGTAGAAATTATGGAAGACCGGCAGCTCAAAGTTACAGAAATAGTAGCAAGGTTGGGTCTTTCTAAAACAACAGTCCTTCGAATTATTTATAAACATTTAAGCATGAGTAAGGTTAGTGCAAGATGGGAGCCTAGATTTCTTTCCTGAGTTCAAAAGCAGCAACAAGTCAACTGTTGTAAGGCATTTTTGGAGCTCTGCAGTGGCAAAGAGAGGGGCTCTGTAAACCATTGTTACTGGAGATGAAACTATGGTCCTCTTTTATGATCCCTTATCCAAAAGAGAATAAATGGAGTGGCGTAAACCTGGCGAAGCACCGCCTCTAAAGGCCAGCCAAGGTCACTCAGTCAACCAAGAAGATCATGGTCACAATCTTTTGGGACTGTGAAGAAATACTCTTCGTTGACTTTAAGGAGAGCAACATCACAGTAAATGGGGAGTACTATGCTGACCTACTGCACAGGCTACGTGCTTCCATCAAAGAGAAAAGACGAGGTAAGCTGAGTGGTGGTGTGCACCTTCTTCACGACAACGCGCCTGTGCTCACAGCTCTTGTTGCAAAGGAAGCTGTGAAGAAATGTGGCTTCAAGGAGATCGATCATCCACCCAGCAGCCCAGATCTAGCTCCCACTGACTATTGCGTCTTCTCAAAACTTAGGAAGGATCTTCGGGGAAGGAAATTTAAGTGTGACGAAGAAATGATAGATGCTGTTATGCCCATTTTGCAGACAAAACTTCTGACTGTTTGGGGGGGGGGGGAGATTGAAATGTTAATTCAAAGATGTGAGAAGTGTATTGCAATAAATGGGTAACTATATTGAAAAGTGAAATATGGTTTTTGTATTTATCATATCTAGGCCGGAAACTTATGGACCAACCCTCCTAAATACAGTTACTAGTGATATTTTAGCCAGAAAGTCTTGACTTTTATTTTATGTGGCTAATTTGTGACTCGGATTGCAGCCAGAGCTGTTGGTGAAATATGGCTATCCCGTGGAAACGCACTCTGTGAAAACTGAGGATGGATATCTACTGTCAGTGCACCGCATCCCTGGCGATGGACCTCCCGTGTTCCTCCAGCATGGACTTTTGTGTAGCTCCGCCGACTGGGTTGTGATGGGACCTGGGAAAGGTCTTGGTATGTAACCCAGCAGAATTCTGTTATCTTGTACCCGGGGCAGCGACCCCGCTCTTGCTCTTCCTTGAATGTGAGGCATACACAATGCTGTTGCGTCTTGCATGGCATAACCCGGTCAGTGGCGTGCATTGCATAGAGTGAATGAAACTAAATTAACTTAGAATAGTTCATAAATTTTTAGTGAAATTAAATTAATGCTACACTTTTGCCATTGTCAAATAAAAAAGCAAAAACTGTAGAATTAAAGCCGTTTTTTTACATTGTCAGAAAATAATTATAAATGATATTACATTTCTTCTGGAATAAAACATGAGTTCATCTATATTTTCTAAGAAATAATTCATGTGTTAAATTGTAAATGATGCAGTATTCTGCAAATACAGGATGTACACAAATGATTATAACGGTTTTAAACGTATATTTTTTCTCTGCTGTATACAATAAAAATTTGAATCATAACTTAAATTGAAGAGTAAATGTGGAAATTTCAATTCTACTTGCGCAGATTTAGTTTTGTATCCATGGTAACGAAATAAACAAAATAAAACAACTCGCCTGCAAAAACCTTTTTATGTCTTGGAAATGCAGAAACAGAATCCAGTTCAGAGGGCGTGTAGGCGAAAATTTGGTCTTAACGCCCCTTCTGGTAACAACATTGTATGTGATACAATCAGATCCAAACGACGAGGACTTGTGAGCGGGAGGTGTGGTGTTCGAATACCGCCAAGACCGTCCTCCCTGACTGAGGTTTTTTCCAGGTTTTTCTCAGTCCTCATAAATGGCAAATGCCGGGGAGGTACGCTAAACTTAGGCCTGGAACGATTCTTTCCTTAAAAATAAGTCCTTTCTCAATATATCATTTCAAAACATGTATCATCAGTGTCCATCGCCTGTGGTGCCTCTGTAGCAAAAACTGGCGCTAAACACCTTTCATTCATTCCAAACGACGGGGTGTCTGTAAAGGAAAGAGTCCCGGATGACCGCGTGAGTCAGATGAGAGTGTAGAGAGTCAGAACAGTTTTCGCACGCAGTTCTAAAAAAATCTGAGGGGCGGGCAACTCGAAAAGTAACAACTCCAACAATGACAGCGTGGAAGGGTTAAGAAAACATCTCCAACAGGGACCATGTCGTCTGCAATTGCTAAAGACCCCTACATAAAGACAAAGTTTCAACATAGTTGGATTGATTGTCATGGTCTGTACGTCTTGGCTTTTCTCCATTGGCCTCCGAGGTCCGCAGATCTGATCCCCCTCTGAATTTTTTTTTGTGAAGGTACATAAAGAGCGTGTATACTGCCACCGCTACCTGCAGACCTACCTAAGTTGAGACAGAGGATTATTACAGCAGTTGGATCAGTTACACAGACATGTTAACGTCAGTATGGCAAGAAATGAACTACCGACTGGATGTATGCCATGTCACAAACAGATCCCATACTGAAAATTTGTAATTTGTGTTATAGTAACTACCACAGTTTTTCTTCATTTTAAGTTATGACACAAAATTATATTGTATACCACAGAAAACATTTAAAACCAATATAATTATTTGTGTACATCCTTTACATTATTATTTTTCCTTATTGCATTGTGCTGACAAAAATCTGTGGTTTAGTGTGCTCGATGGTCAAGAATATTATTATTGTATCACATAAGAAACATTGCTGTTAATAATCTGATAATATCGATGTTAACTGAAAGAGAGTCGATCTATTTTAGATCGATAATTGAACGCTTATGATATTTAAGTGTCAGTAACAGGACTCATTGCAACAATAATCATATCTTACGCCTTAGCAGTTGTAAGGGAATGTTTTTATTACACTTATGTTTATTTTCGAAGTATTGTGCACTTAGTTTATGAAATAGTTGTGGCGAAATAATTGTCTTAGGTTAGTTTCTCTTTTGATGCAGTTTATTCCTTGATTTGACCATCAATACATTCGTCGCATACTTTACTGAAGTATAAAGTTCAAATGAAGTAAAACTGTTGGTTACTAAATATTTTCCTACCTTTTTCCTTTTCAGCCAAAATCAAACTATCCCAGTCTTTCTTAAACTAGGAAATAGACCGTAACTCATATCTGACATCGCTTTTCATAATGCGCACTAGTGCAGCTAATTGAACACCACTGCAAGCAGTCAGCTGTACAGAAGTAGTGTGTGACGTCACGAGCTATTGCCATCAGATAGCACTCTTTCGGGCCGCGGTTGATATTGCCTCTACATAGCAGTTTATTTTCAAGCTAGTATTGTTTATTTTGTGATATATATATAACGAGCATAAGGGTGAAATTATGTAACAAACAACGGCATAATTACTTGCAATACACGGATTCTTGCGAAACTGATAAAATGTCCTACTTATCAATCCTGCATTAGGTCTTGAAGATAAATTACCATTGATATTCAACACTTTTACAAAATAAGCTAATCAAAAATGTAGGAATAATAATCCAATGGAACCACCTGACTGAAAAAACGCTTGAAACCAGGGGCGGTTTCTTAATACGTGCTTTAGACAGCACGGTCTAAAATTCCGTAAAATTTGAAACCTGATTCTTTTCAACATTTCATTTTATTTGTATAAATTAATAGCACATTGGTTTTGTTAAAGATAACGTTGGTATTGCTGCAGTGGCACGCAAACAATAATGTCCGGCCGACGTGCAACACATGTAGGAGCCGCTGGTCAGTGTCTTTCCTCTTCCCCTTCGCTCTCATGAGGTGCCATGGACTTCCTTCCTAAGCGTGCGATCTATATTTGTCTCGTTACAAGCAGGGCTGAAAGCGCTAGTGCATATGGGATCGTGGAATCTCCTGCAGCAAGTCCCGAGCGGCAGTGGAGAGAACAGAGAGAGCCGAAGCCTTGCACAGTTATAGCTAGTCTTCAAAATCAGTGATACGATAGCTCAGGCGGTTAGAGCGTCAGACTATAGTTGTGAAATTAGTGGTTTCGAATCCTACAATATCGATGTTTTTTTTTTTTTTTAACCATTCTCTTGCAGGGTATAGGAGATTTGGCATAATTACAAAGATTTACTCAGCAACATAGTGTCACGAACAGAATGACCAATAAATTATGTTGACCTTTTTTCTGCTGCAATTAAAGGAGATTTTCCATTATTACAGTGATTTACCGCCCCTATCAATTTATATATTACGAAAAGAAGGCGAGCGTAGGCCGTCGGGCCGTAGCAAGCCTCAGCAAACCACTAATTCCATCGGTTTCTAGGATTTATCCGAGATTAGCTTTAGTGTGTGTGTTTTTTTTTTTGTTTTTTTTTTTTTTTTTGAGTAGTGTTTAAAGCCCGTTTTCACTACTGAGGCACCACAGGCGGTTTAGTGTGTGTGTGTACATACAGATTAGTTGCGAATTGAAATAACAGGACATTGTCCACGTTACAATATTTCACCCACCTAGTAATACCCTGATTACAGTAATCCCCCCTTAACAATTTATTTAAGAAAAGGTAGCAGGCGAAGGCCGACAAGCCTAATACTTTACCTGCGTAACGATGCACTAATAATTCATTTTTCACAGGGCAACACATAGGATACATTATTTTAAACAAAAAACAAAAAACGCATTCAATATGAGACACAAGGACGTGGAGTGAATTCCGCTGTCACCATGCACTGGCCAGCCGCTGTGGCGTTGCAAACAGCAAGAGATTCCATGATTCCACGATTCCATATGCACCAGTGCTTTCAGCCCTGCTTGTAACGCCAAGTGTATTTGATGTCAGCAATGCGGTGCTTTAATGGAAGCACGTGGTCTGTGTAGTAGACCAGTATAGTACTGTGGTGTTACTCTCCTTGAAGTCAATGAAGAGTATTCCTTCACAGTCCCAAAAGATTGTGGCCATGATCTTCTTGTTTACTGAATGACCTTGGCTTTAGAGGCGGTGCTTCGCCAGGTTTACGCCACTCCATTGAATTCTCTTTTGGACAAGGGATCATAGTAGAGGACCATAGTTTCATTTCCTGCAACAATGATTTACAAAACCTCTCTCTCTCGTTGCCATTACAGATTTACAAAAATGCCCGAAACAGATGATTCGTTGCTGCTTTTGGACTGAGGAAAAAAGTCTGTACACCCATCTTGCACTAACCTTATTCGTGTTTAAATGTTTATGAATAATTCGAAGGACTGTTGTTTTAGAAAAGCCCAACCTTGTTGCTATTTCTGTAACTTTGAGCCGTCGGTCTTCCATAATTTCTCCTTCCACAAGAGCGATGTTTTCAGGAGTGAGCACCTCCAAGGGCCGACCTGCACGCTTTTCGTCTTCAAAGCTTTCTGGACCATTCAAAAAAGTTTGGCCCATTCTTTTTACCGTAGAATATGAGAGGGGTGCTTCCCCATATGTACCGTCCAATCGCTTTTTAATATCATTTGTAGTAAGTCCTTCTTTTGTGAAAAACTTAATAACAGGTCGATACTCCATTTTGAACATGTCACAATCTTCTACACATAGCCATCTTTGTGCAACTATATCTGAACAATTGAACAAGCGGAGCGGAAGTTACAGCTTCATTTATTTACTGAACAGATAAGGTATGACACCATAAGGGTTTTGTGAATGCGATAATCCTTATCGGTGAGGCCGGAAACTCATGGACCTACCCTCATATCCTTTAAACACGCCCATTAAAGAGGTCATTTCTTTGTCAATAAAAATTTGGTTTCAAATAAGAAGTGTAAACTATCTGAGATTCATTCATCATTTCAAATATAGACATGGTTGAATATTCTGCAGTAAAGGCTTCATCTACATCCGTCCTTTCTCATAAATTAACGCTCCTTACTTATCTGCTTTAGGCTAAACTAGTAAAGCATTCAATTTTCGTAGTAAGTGTGTAGTTGATTATTTCTCTCCTTACTGAGAAATCCCTGAGATGATACCGTGATTTTCTTTTCCGGAAAGTCGGTCCTAATGTTCTAGTGGTAACCATACTTGTCTCATAGACTCAAGGGGCTCAATCCGGCCAAAGTCGATAAATTTTAATAAGTATGGCCTCCTTTGGAAAAGAAGTAAAGCAGTTGGTCCCGTGTCGTAAAAAGAACCTCACACCTGAAAGAAAAGACCTCTGAGCAAAATTTATCGGTCGTTTCACGCTCTGAATTGAATGGGGCGCTGATAACCTGAGATGTTCAAGAGCGTCTGTAAATAAACAAAATAAACACAAAAAAGTTTCCGCTATGCGTCTTGTTCTACTTCTAGTAGTAGATGTTTTCAGTTCTTTATCTAGGTTTGTATTTATGGCAGCACAACAGGTTTCTTCTTTGACATTTTACTATTACGTGGCACGAAAAATAAATGGACATTTGTTTCTCTCAATATATTTTACCTTCCTCCCTCCCCCCCCCCTATTCTCTCTCTAGAAGCTATAACTACGGAACTCTAATGTTTGTAAATTAAAAAAAAATTCAAATCCTAAACACTAACATTACGTGATTTGGTTACTTAAAATAAGTATTATAAATAAACTTAAGCAACCTGACATTAACCCCCTCAACAAAAATTAAAACTTGTGTATTGCGATAGATTATGATTTAATGCTCTTGTTACAGCGTACATCATGGCCGACGCAGGATTTGACGTATGGATGGGCAATTCTAGAGGCAATACTTACTCAAGGAAACATGTCAATCTACAACCCTCCAACAATGAATTCTGGACCTTCAGGTGAGAGAAAAATAAGTAAATTGTGAATCAATTTATTGTTCCAAAAATATAGTTTTAAACGTATCAATTATCTATAATTTATAATTTGCTTATCATCCCATTTAATGTCAAAGAATACATAATTTGATTATCTCTAAAACAAAAGCAAAATTACTACAAAAGCTGAAAAGACCATAAACCAGCAAATATATTTAAATGTGCATCCCGCTCTATATATTTTCTAAATTGCCAACAGTTTTAAAATAAGAATACATTTTATTTTCGTAAATACAATTTGGAAACTAAATAGCGTGGTAGAGGAAATTGTAATTATGAAAATATTGGATGGCAAAGGCAACGTTAACATCAATAATTAAGAACATGACTTCTTTGGTATGCACACTTTGCTTGATAGAAATGAGTAAAAATTTATGAAGCGATAACATTTAACTGGGGTAAACCATTGCAGAACTTCTCTCTCGCTGTCACGGCAGAGCTCCAAAACTATATAACAGATGACTCGTTGCTGCTTTTGGACTGAGGAAAAAAGTCTAGGCACCCACCTTGCTTTAACCTTATTCATGTTTAAATGTTCATGAACAATTCGAAGGACTGTTGTTTTAGAAAGACCCAACTTGCTGCTATTTCTGTAGCTTTGAGTCGCCATATTTTTTGCTTCCACAAGAGCGATATTTTCAGGAGTGAGCACCTCCAAGAGCCGACCTGCTCGCTCTTCGTCTTCAATGCTTTCTGACCCATTGGGAAAAGTGTGGCCCATTCTTTTGCGGTAGAACATGAGGGGGTGCTTCCCCATATACTCTGTCCAATTGGTATTTAATTTCATGGAGTAAATCCTTCTTTTGTGAAGAACTTAACAGCTCGATACATGTCACAATCTTCTACACATAGCCTTCTTTATGCAACTATATCTGAGCAACTGAACACAGCGGAGCGGAAGTTACAGCTGCAAGTACTTACTTAAGAGATAAGATATGACACCAGATAAGGGTTTTGTGAAGGCGATACTCCTTATCGGTAAGGTCGGAAACTTATGAACCTACCCTCGTATGTTAAACTAAATGTAATTCTAAGTTACAAACATTTCGTAATGTTTCAACATTTGGGAGTAAATATGGATTATTTATTTTCTCTTTCTTGTGTATATTTTTAAAGCTGTAGATCATACTGAACAGACAAATAAACCGTAATTACAGCTGTGATGTTTGAACATAAGTTTATCTTTATTCATCTTTAATTCTTTTAGGTGTTGGATTTTCAATATCAGTAATGGAATTACTTATGTGATAGGTTTGCAAAGAACATTTGAACTTTATAGTTACAACATTTTTTTGAGAATCTGCGAATCTTCATATTTACAGCATATAGACAAGATTAATGGATACAAACTCAAGTTTTTTTTTTTATTATAATCCATTATCGGCAGTTATTTCAACAAAGACAACAAACAATAATGCTGCCATTGTTAAGGTACATATAGAATATTATTTCAGTTTAGAGTTAGAATTTTTCCGTAGTAACAAACCGTGCGGGACATCGAGCGCTCCCTCTGGATTTTTTAATAGTGTTTAACGCCCCTTTTTACTACTGAGACATCACAGGCGGTGGACACTGGTGATACATGAAATGAAATCATGTAATGGGAAAGGATTTTCTTAAGGAAGGAAACGTTCCAGGCCTAAGTTTAGGTACCTCCCCGACATTTGCGATTTATGAGGACTGAGGAAAACCTCGAAAACCCTCAGTCAGGGAGGACGGTCCTATCGGGATTCAAACTCCAGACCTCCCGCTCACGAGTCCGCGTCTTAACGACCTCGGCCACCCGTGGTGGTCTTCCTTCCTCTGGATGGTGGGGTAGTATGAATAGCCAACAAGGAACCCAATTCCTGGGATCATTATAACGCTGAAACCCCTTTCTTCAGGGGAAATTAATGTGTAGAGACCATACCCAGGGTTATAGGGTGAGGAGGAGGAGGAGAAAACCCTCCATTTGGGGTTGGTACAAATAGTAGACATGAGTTATAACAGCCCAATTATCTGTCTTGCTCTGATACATTGATAATGTGATCAAAGCATTTCAATTGCTCAAAACGTTCAAGGAAATGTCCGGGCGGATACAGACAACATCTTACGTATACAACAGCTGATCTGATGAGAAAAAAAAAATGTTAGACAAAAAGGAAACATACCGTATTTACGTGTCTAATGCGCTCCCTTTTGATCAAATGTGGTAATCAAAACTGTGGTGCGCATTAGATTCGAGTGCAAATTAGTTCCGAAGTTCGCCGGTTCAAATTTATCGCATATCATGTTACAATGCATTGTTGCAATTCTCAACTTTCGTTACTTGTATTGTTGGCTATCATAGTATAGAGCGTTTGAATAGTAGGTAGTTAGAAATGAAGGACAAACAGAGAAGAACATTTTATGATGCTACTTTCAACCGTAAAGTAATTCCTTATGATGAAAAAATAGTAACAGAAAGACAGGGAAATAGTTAAATGTAGCTGAGAGAGCGCGGCGGCAGCAGAATTTGGCATTATTTGTAACTGATCCTTGCAAAGGATAAAATAACATTTTGACATTGATCAAACATTTTTGGAATTCGTTCATGAAAGGAGGAAGAACAGGCAACTTGTGACTTCATAAGAAATAACTTTTTCTTCTTTGATCTACGCCAACTGCCCTGGCAGTACGAATAATGGATTTAGTTCTACGTGTTCCAAGATATAACAATAATCCACTTATAAATTCTATGTTCTGTGCATGCAGCACTATACCAAAATCAATTTTTATTATTTTAAATTTCAAATTTGGAGTGCGCATTACATTCGGTTCGCGTAAATACAGTATATAATTTGGTACATGAAATAACAACGAAATACTCACTTATAACGAAAGAATAATGGTGAGATAGGTGCTCGAAACGAATCTTCAACCACAGTTACGGAGAAGAGAAACAGAGGCCGGCCAGAGAAAAGCTGGAGGGAGAGTTTCCTTGAAGACGGAACAGTCAAATATGATTATGATGTTGATAATCTTTCTTGACACAACCTTGTTCTATATCTCAAATTGTATAACTGAAAATGTACTTTCCTTAAGAGTTAATTGTGCAAAATTAACTTCAGTTCTTGTCTGTAATCTACATTTGTCTGTGAATAAAACTAGAGCACTTAACATAAACAAGCTGTTTATCTTTTGAAGGGACTAAATTGGTGGGGACGGAGGAGGAATTTTTGATACTTCAGCCGTATTCAAGAGCTCGTTGGCCGTTTGTGTCGACGTCCCCAATCATGACCCTAAGAGGAAAAGGGGTGAAATGAGGGAGACATCGGGCAGTCAGGGCTCTGGTAAAATGTCTAACAATGTTTCCAATCTAGCACCCCGACGCCGCGGAGGCCGTTCCAACAGGTTTGAACCTCTCAGAAGGGCCGTTTCCAAACAAAACGCCGGGGCAAAACCCTTTCCAAAGTGCGGAGCTACTGTCGCTTTGCACTTTGACCTTGTAACCGAAATTAAATGGGTTGAAAGATGTGGAAGAGCGGTAAATTGGTGGAAAGATTCGTTTCGGCATTCGCTTGGGCGACCAGCGGAGGCTATGAAAAAAAACTCGAGGTCAGGATGGCGACTACATTCCGAATCTCCCAAACGTTACCGCCTGAGCCACCACTCTCCATATCTTTTGAGGGCCTAAGGTAAATTTGAAACGGTTTGCGGTCTTTTTCTTTGTCAAGCTACATGTTCCCAGATAAAGCGAGCATTGTTTGTGCATACTGTGAATGCTCTTTCCTTTCTCCGGCAGCTGGCACGAGATGGGCATCTACGACCTTCCGGCCGAGATCGACTACATCCTCGAACAGACAAAGCAGGAGAAGTTGTTCTATATCGGCCACTCGATGGGTACCACCATGTTCTATGTAATGGCTTCTGAACTTCCAGTGTACAACAACAAGATTCGTGCCATGTTCAGCCTTGCACCTGTAGCTCACATGTCACACATGACTAGTCCATTCGTACAGCTCATAGCCAGGATAGGAGATGAGCTCTCGGTGAGTTAAGAGATCACTTCACATTAAACGTCATATTTAAAACCTTCAGCATATCCACCAGGTTGTCTTTAGGTCAAATTAACCAACAATTCACCATACTGTCACAATATACCAGAAGACGTATACACACTACAAGCAACCGCCTGTGGTGCCTCAGTAGTAAAAACGGGCGTTAAACACTATTCAAAAAAAAAAAAACACTACAAGCAAAGAAAAAACTGTGTTAACTAACAAAACTGAATTCACACAAACAGAAAATCATGAGTACTAATCGTCTTAGACTTTTGCAGTTACATCAATTGCTTAAAATGTCCACCATCGGCGCCGATACACTTCTGAGTACGTTGAACTACTGATTGAGCAACGTTTGCGAAAGTGTCCTCAGCGATTGCAGCACATGCCGTTTCAATTTCTTCCCGAAGTGCTGCCAGTGTAGCTGGTTTTCTACGGTATACGGTACCACGAGTCTCAAATTTGTCTCGAATGCATGCAATTGTTACTCGCGTTGGCGGTTCTGTTCTGTACACACGTTCTCCATTGCCTTTGAACTTCAACAATATTCTCGGTTTTCCAATACCACTTCAAAATTGCTTTCCGCTGTTCAAACGATAATCTTAGCTCCGTTTTGTTGTAGCAACGCTAGTATAACGTAATGTGCATCACATGTGTATACATAACATCATACGATAATCTGACTTCATCTGTTCTTTGTTGATTTACCTGTCATGTAGCAACGCTAACATAATGTATGTGAGTCACATCTGTTTACAGAACATCATACTATACATTACTGTAGTTTTTCGGTTCAACTTTGAAATATATTAAATAGATATCTACTGTGAAAGTGTGTATATATTTTTTGGTACCCTCGGTATAATTATTTTTATCCGGGAGAGGGAAAACTCCAGGTAGGCATTTCCTACCAATATTCGGCAACACTTACTCAAATTTCTTCAAATCAGATTCTTTAGCAACGCAATATTGCCTTCTTTGTAGTATAATATAATACAAATAATTATATATAAAATGTGTCCTTGAAGAACAAGAGAAAAGATAAGAAAGGCAAATGAAACAGTCGGAATAATGAAGTTGATGCGAACATTATTTACATCTTTCTGAGAATACTTCAGCCACACTTTTTGTGATTAATGTTCAAAACACCTGCAGGCCGCTGTGTTAATATTAATTATAAACGAATAATCAGTAGTATAGGATGGTAAACTAAGTCTCTGAGAAGATCATATCTCTGTATGAACATGCTCATGTTGTTTTTGTTTTTTTTTAAGAAACATTTCGTAAAACATTATCTTCATCAGAGGCAGGATAAGTATTATTATGACTACTTGGAGAAAATTTTCGCTTTATTTTACATAAAGGCCGTTTTAGTAGGAGTACTTTAATTCCCCCCACTATGACAGCATTCCCTTCCATGCAGATATGAATGGTTGAGAGCAGTCTCCAACAATAGACAGATCTGTCATGAGTCCAGCGTCATTCTGGTAATACAATAGTGGGTTGTGTTGTGCAAGTGAGATATTCGCTGCTTAAGCGTGTATACACTTTGAAAAGTATATAAAGGACAAGAAATAGTGTGGTATGGTATAATAAGGAACATTTTAAATTCAACTTTTGTAAAGACTCGTTTCTATCAAAAACAACAGATTTAGTGAGTAGTTTAAGGTTAAACAGATTCTGTAACGAATTGTGAAAGGAAAGGAAGAATGTAAATGGTAGTTTCTTAAGAAGAAGCAGGTTGTTTGTCGCATAAATTGGGCAATATTTTCAGCTTATTTTGTAGGAAGGAAAGTACAGAATCTATTTATTTTATTTGTAGTACTGAAGTTTTAAAAAGGTAAATTTTGTGCGACATTTAGAGGGATCGCCAAAGAAGGCTGCCGACTTGCGAATGGGAGATCAAAAATGAATTTTGAAAGTACTAGTCAACATGGAAGATTTAATTACTAATATATGTATTACTTTTTTCATAGTATTGGTAAGATTTAATAGCGAAGATTATTTATTACAAAATGTCAGCAAGTTGTCGTTGTTTTCATAAATCAAACTAAATTAAAATGAAATAGGAGACACATCCTGGTTTCGATTAGGTTTTTGGAAATTAAGAGGAATGAGGGGAGATGTTATTTCAAGAATATGTCCTCATATTATCTTCCAATGTGAAGCCGCAAATGTTTGGAGGGAAAGTTTAATTAGTAAGAAATGGTTAATGACGAATAAAGGAATTGTATTGAGAAATATGTTTGAAGATCGTGAGCAGATACCGAATTTAGGGGACTTTTTATGGAAGGTAAAAATGAAATGGAAATAATCAATTGAAAGACCAAAATAAATTTTAGGTTATTAAGAATACCTGTATGATGATGAAAAATATCATCGGCCTGGGAATGGCTGGGCATGAAATTATATTCAATTTATTCAATTACTGAACTTGGGACATTGGAAATTGCTCTAGAAGGTAAATAAATGTAGTATTATAGTTCGTATTTGAGAAATAAAGAAATTGGTAATTTGTAGGGATTATAGTTAGCTGGTAAAGTAATTGGTATAGGAAGACTAAGTGAAATATTTATTTTAGTTCCCTGGATTGGGTCGGAGCCTAGTCCCCTGGAATTCCAATAGGCTACTGCTGATAAACGGGGGAATGGGGCCTGACCAAGGTGGAAAATTTGTACTTTATTTAATTATTTAGAATTTAGATAATGGGTTAGTATACAGTAATTATTGTATTAAAATTTCCTGGCCTAGGCCAGATAGGTGGAGACCCCTTGTAGTTTGCATTTTGCTTAGCATTTTCAATAAATTCAAATTCAATTAAATTAAGTATATGTGAGTATGACATGAATTCAATCATATACTTCATACGTCATAAATATTATTTATAGCAAATTTTATTGAAGTACCGTGCAATTCATTTCAAACCTGCTGGCGTTCTAGCGGGCCTTGCGGCAAGCGCTTACTGGAGAGAACCGATCGCTCTCTAACGAGAAATTGCAGGTTTGAAATGGACCGCGCTGTATATGAAACTGACTAAAAGCCAGAAAGATAGGTGCAATTAAGCGACGTTACCGGATGCTTTGTGATGTAATGATTTGCTTTTCTAAATTGTAATAGTTTTTTTAATAGTGTTCTATTATCATGTTTTCACGATAATGAATTTCCTTCTGTTTTACTTATATTTGCAATATGCATTTGTTTTGCTTTTCAGTGGTTGCTAAACTTGATAGGAATGTACGAATTCCTGCCCAAGACAGAATTTCTCACTGAAATTGGTCAGCTGTTATGCAACGATGAGGCCATCACGCAGTCCATATGCAGCAATATACTCTTCCTTATAGCCGGCTTCGATTCGAAGGAGCTGAACGAGGTACGTTACACGGGTAGTCCTGCTTAAAACACCAATAAAAGAAAATTATATATCTTAAAATATACACGCCGAACAAAAATAAAAGTATTTAGGTTTGGTAAGGCAGACCTTGCAGTTTAACTATGGTTGTCATGGAGAAATGAATAAATAAGCCCTTGTGCAAATTAATGTAATGTAATATTCTATTATTTAAATTATTTCACAACATTTCAATATCACTTTATAATAAATGGTATTTTTATTATTTAATATGCCCACCCTTTGACTTAATTATCATTTTCATTTGTTTAGGCATATAGTTTCCTTCATATTTCACTCATTTTTAGGTCATGAAATCATACATTTATCACAACACAATTTATTTTATCTTTGATGGAGCAGTCCATTTTTCTCATCCATTTCTTAACAATCGCCCAAAAACTTTCTATAGAGTTGAGATCTGGTGAATTTTCAAGCCGGTCCAAACATTGAAATTCATTTTTCGCTATGAAGTCTTTAGCATTATTCGGTGCATGACATGGAGCAAGGTCTTACTGGAAAGTCGACTTTTCAATGTTCAGTTCCACTGGCAATTTCTTCAGTTCTGGGGCGGCTCCTTTTCTTTAAAATTGGGATGTACTTGTCGTGTTCATCATTCCGTCAATAGTAATCAAATATTTAGTGTCTGTGAATGCAAAATTGCTCCAAAACATTTTCTTTTCTAGAAACTTTACCGTCTGTTGGATGTGTCTCGGTAAGATTTCCTCTCCATCGTTTCTCCTTACATGTGAAATGTTCAATCCCTGCACTTGACCAGAAAATTGGACCATTCTTTCTTGTGTCCAATTCTGATATTTTCTAGCCCATGCCAATCTCTTTT
Organism: Metallyticus violacea; assembly: GCA_030762175.1. Lineage (NCBI taxonomy): Eukaryota > Metazoa > Arthropoda > Insecta > Mantodea > Metallyticidae > Metallyticus > Metallyticus violacea. The sequence continues at coordinate 92,367,248 of CM060831.1, read as the reverse complement.
TCTTCAAGGACACACTTGCTGCTTACTGACTGCTCTTCGAGCTTTCCTTCTAGCTTCTAAAAATCACCCATGCACTTTTGAAGTATTGCCTCCAAATATTTTTAATACAAAAATCATTCTTTGCAGGATTAATTTTGCATCATCTTTCCTGGGTTTTTCGTTTTCGGCCACATTTGGTTCATAGTAAGGAAATGAAAATGCAATCATATTGCACAGGGTTTCCATGATGCATTCATTAACTGTTGAAGCTCGGAAATGGCAATTAATACGTTGCGTGTGAATACAGGGGTGCAAAAAATGTATACACACTTCAAGCAAAGAAAAAAACTGTGTCAAAATAATAAAACTGAATTCACACAAACAGAAAACGAGAGCACTAATCATCTTAGACTTTTACAGTTACAACAGTTACTCAAAATGCCCACCATCGGCCTCGATACACTTCTGAGTACGTTGAACTACTGATTGAGCAACGTTTGCGAAAGTGTCCTCAGCGATTGCAGCACATGCCGTTTCAATTTCTTCCCGAAGCGCTGTCAGTGTAGCTGGTTTTCTACGGTATACAACATCCTTAAGAGTTCCCCATAGGTAGAGGTCCAACGGCGGTTCTGTTCTGTACACACATCTCCATTGCCTTTGAACTTCAACAACATTCTCGGTTTTCCAATACCACTTCAAAATTGCTTTCCGCTGTTCAAACGATAATCTTGGCTCCATTTTGTTGTAGCAACGCTAGCATAACGTAATGTGAGTCACGTCTGTTTACAGAACATCATACGATAATATTGGCTTCATTTGTTCATTGTTGATTTACCTGTCACGTAGCAACGCTATCATAACGTAATGTGAGTCATATCTGTTTACAGAACATCATACGATAATATTGGCTTCATTTGTTCATTGTTGATTTACTTGTCACGTAGCAACGCTATCATAATGTATGTGAGTCACATCTGTTTACAGAACATCATACTACACATTACTGTTGTTTTTTTTTTCGGTATATTGAGCGAAAATTACTGAATTTGGGTTTGGAATTAATAATGGGTCCTTATAATTCTACTTTCAAAAAAGTATAATTTATAAAAAATTACTATAAGCAATTTCCTGCTAGGGAAAGAACCGTCTGGGTATAGGTGTCAAAATATACGAGAATTATACTTTGTTTTGGCACCATATCTTGATTATCTTTCTTAAAGTAGTCCCTGTTGGATGCAATGCACCTGTCCCAGCACTTCTACAGTGTTGAAAGCATTTTTAACAGGTTCAAAATCGCCTCCGTAGCCTTTACCTCTGCTTCTGATGATGGAAAATTCCTCTCGAGCAGGGGTTTCTTCAATTTTGCGAACAGGAAAAAGTTACACTGGAGTAAATCTGGGCTATAGGGATTTTTGTTTTATGAAGATATTCAGTAACAACATTTACGACCGTGCGGTGCAACTTGATACATGGAAATGCGGCTGTAGTTAATTATAATCTTCTTTAATTGCTGCATACTCCATTATTATAATAATTGGGAATACAACATATATTGTTTATTATTTCACTGTTACATGTTATCCTTAATACTATTTCTTTACACTGTACTTATTATAACCTAATTGTCATATTTCGAACATTGTCGAAATTGGCACCATATGCAAATTAATTACATCAACATTCTTAGTCAAATAGGCAGTAATGTTATTTATAAAATTCAAATAGGAATATTATTCAATGGCCATTTCTTTAGACTGTTTCACTATTATACCCCATTTTCTAGCCTATTAATAAATTTTTGTTAATTTGAAAACTGTCAAAATCGATACTGTTTATAAAGTTTTGGAACTTTTTTTTTTTTTTAGAGCAAATTCACTATTGCCTATCGGCCGTCGCCTAGTTACTTTTCCTACAACTTGCCGGAATATTTCTGATTCTTTCTTCAACATGTTGCAATCCTATGCGTTCCATCGTTTGTATACCCTCCAGACGTATGCAAAATGGGTCCTCCGCTATTTCGAAGCGATGACAATAGACTTCAAATTGCCAATGTCCTGAGAGATCGCTGTAAGATTGGGACTTAGAAGGTTGGTTTGGTTTTTAACCTTTTAGCTACAGTCGGAAAATATACATGTAGTGCTCCGTTCGTTGTCATTTGTCACTCTGTTTCCCACGTTCGCTGACTTTCTTCTCTTAATTTATTCCTCACTTCACATTTTGGTATCAAGTTATAATTCAGGTCTTTGCTGTTCGCTGCTTCTTTCTCGAGTCGTCTGCTATTTCATTTCCTTCATTGCAACGTGTGCTTTAATCCAAGTAAATTTATTTCCCGGTTTTTCTCTTTGGAGTGATTTTAACTTCTTCCTCATATTTTTTACAGAGAGTACCATGTTTTGTGTGGTTGTTAATTAAATTTAATGTAATTCAACTATCCATGTAGATTGCTACTATTCGCTTGTTAAATCTTACATTGTTTATATTTTCAACTGTTCCAGGGCTCTAAATATAACAAACTGCTCGGCTTGGTTATTTGAACATTTTTCATGCACTTTATTCCGTAGTCGATGAACTGGCACATTGTTAATGTATATTATCATTCTTGCCCCTACACCTGCCTCGCTTTTGCTGTCATCAATGTATATACTCTTTGTCATTTTGTTTCTCCTCTATTGTAGGTATATCAGCGAAGTGAAGCGATTCCCTATACGGTGTTTCACTGTCTACCATTGGTCCTTCATTTATGATTAGTTTTCTCTCGATTCCTCTTGTGAAGTTGTAATAGTTGGCGATTTCTTTAAGTGCTGTCGTTACTTGAATTAAACTTGAGAGAACATTGTGTAATGTCTTGGCTAGTTTGATGTTTATAATTCTTTGTATTCTTCTCAGTTTCCTTGCATTGTAAGTCCCCTGTATAAAGTCTATCCAGACAGATGCCCCGTAAGACCGGAGAGGCAGGATGGCTCTACCGTATATTATTTTCAGTACCTCAGATTGTAGCCTTCATTTTATTTTGGCAGGTCTGGATAGAGAATGTGTGAGTTTGGTACATTTCTGGGTTACATAATCTATGTGCTGATTAAATTGCTGTCTATTGTCAAAGATCACTCCAAGATATTTTATAGTATTAACTTGTAATAATTTGTTGTTAAATAAATGTCTCACTGCTGGCTTGTATTGACTTTCCTCCTGCGATTTTTTTTTTTTTTCATTGAATGTTATTTTGTTTTTGTGGCCCATTCTGAGATCTTTAACGTTTCTATATTGGCGTGGTTTTCAATCTCTAGTTTAGTTCCTCCCTTAACGGGAACAATACGCCTGCAAAGGAAGTCATCTTTGTGCAGTGTTTAATAATGAATCGTACTGGATATTCCACACCCCGGGTCCACAAGATCTTTGCGGGCATCCTTTGCTCATGGATTTGTCTGTTCCAATCTTGTCTGCTAATAACATAATTCTTTTCTCACTAAAATAAAATCGGTTCTGGTGGTGTAGTGGTTACCATACTTGCCCCCTAAACCCAAGGTCGCGGATTCAAACCCGGCCAGGATCGATGGATTTTTTCGGGCGTAAAAATCCTAAGTATGGCTTCTTTCGGAAGGGAAGTAAAGCCGTGGGTCCCGTGTCGTACATTTACGGCACGAAAAAGAACCCTCAAGCTTGAAAGAAGAGGCCTCTGGGCAAAAGTTGTCGGCCGTTTCACTCCCGGAATTGAATAGGACGCTGATGACCTGAGATGTTAAAGAGCGTCCTCAAATAAAACGAATCAATCACTAAAATAATTCTTTGTTAAGAGGTAAAGGTTCTTGGGGCATAGAAAATCCTTCGGTGACTTAAGAATACTGGGCCACCAAGCCGCGTCAAATGCAACATCCAGGCTGATCATAACTACATGTTGCTTGTTTCTTCACTGCCAGTATTGCTGCTGTTCTGTTTGCGAAGAGAACCCAAATTGTTTCTTATTTAGCAGGTCGCTGGTGTAATGCATTATTGTGTTTACGAGTACTTTCCCGGTAACTTTTAGAAGACTGGTAGATTTAACTTTGGTGACTTTGCTTTAATTTCTTGCCTCAATGGTACGATCTGTGCTCTTTTCCACAACTTGGGAAAGTTTCCATTCTTTAAGCAGAGATTGTATAACGCTGTCATGAATGTTTGTGTTTGTCTGAACGTTTAAGATTCTGTCTTCTTGTGATTGATGTCTTCCAGGATACCCACCTACATGTTGATCAGTTACAGTTGTGAGTGCAGATGTGGCGTGCTGATAAACGATCCTTGAATATTGTAACTTTAAATTTAGCGCGTGTAAGAAATTATTATCATCGCTTATTTAACAGCCCTCAAACCTATAATTCATACTGTCGACATATTAAAGGTAAAGCTCTTATACAATCTTGCACAAGACACTAAGAGAAAAACAAAATTAATAAAGCCTCTGATCCAATGAGAACTTTTTTGAATTGAAAACCATGGCCATGTATTTGTGATATTTGTATAATGGATTCGGACTTTCACCACATGTCAAGTAGTGCGAACCCTTACACTTCTATATTATATATGAGGGCAGGTTCATAAGTTTTCGGCCTCGCCGATATGAATCAGTGTCTTCACAAAAGCCTTATCTGGTATTATATCTTATCTATTACGTAAATAATTGTAGATGTAACTTCTACTCTACTGTGCTCAGTTGTTCAGATATGATTGCATAAAGAAGGCTACGTGTTGAAGATTGTGACATGTTCAAAATGAAGTGTCGAGCTGTTATTAAGTTGTTCACAAATAAAGGACTTACTCCAAATGAAATTAAACAGCGATTGGATGATGTATATGGGGAAGCATCCCCCTCATACTCTACCGTAAAAGAATGGGCCAAACTTTTTCGAATGGGTCCAGAAAGCATTGAAGACTAAGAGGTGCAGGTCGGCTCTTGGAGGTGCTCACTCCAGAAAACATCGCTCTTGTGGAAGGAGAAATTATGGAAGACCGGCGGCTCAAAGCTACAGAAATAGCAGCAAGGCGGGGCCTTTCTAAAACAACAGTCCTTCGAATTATTCATGAACATTTAAACATGAATAAGGTTAATGCAAGATGGGTGCCTAAACTTCTTTCCTCAGTCCAAAAGCAGCAACGAGTCATCTATTGTCAGGCATTTTTGGAGCTCTGCCGTGGCAACGAGAGAGAAGTTCTGAAACCATTGTTACAGGAGATGAAACTATAATCCTCTACTATGATTCCTTGTTCAAAACAGAATCAATGGAGTGGCGTAAACATGGCAAAGTACCGCCTCTAAAGGTCAAGATTACTCAGTCAACCAACAAGACCATGGCCACAATCTTTTGGGACTGTAAAGGAATACTCTTCATTGACTTTAGAGAGAGGAACGCCACAGTAAATGGGGAGTACTATGCTGGCCTACTACACAGACTACGTGCTTCCATCAAAGAGAAAAGGCGAGGAAAGCTGAATGGTGGTGTGCGCCTTCTTCACGACAACGCTCCTGTGCACACAGCTCTTGTTGCAAAGGAACTGTGAAGAAAGGTGGCTTCAAGGAAATCGACTATCCACCTTACAGCCCAGATCTAGCTCCAGTGACTATTTCCGCTTCTCAAAACTTAAAAAGGACCTTCGAGGAAGGAAATTTAAGTGTGATGAAGAAGTGATGGATGAATTTTATGTCCATTTTGTAGACAAGACTTCTGACTATTTTTTTTTTTTTTTTTTTTGCGGGGAAGGGGGTTTAAATGTGAATTCAAAGATGTGACAAGTGTATTGCAATAAAGGGTAATTATATTGAAAAGTGAAATATAGTTTTCGTCTTTATCAATCTAGAAACTGGTTAGGCCGGAAACTCATGGACATCGTAAATACCCCATTTTAACCTATCATTCTGTTTTGTTCTATTCTCAAGGTTACGCATTTCATCGCCTTCTATATTGTTATAACTTTTTTTTGATTCCAGCTCATTTGTGCAATGTTCTTTGTGAGAACTACAAAGGGAACTTATATTTCAGTGATAAAATGTGCTTCTATGTCCCACTATTCATGTTTCAGACATTATTATGCAATAAAAGTGTAAAGGGGATGCGAATTATATTAAACGCTTCTCAAACTTTTAATTGCTTGGAAAACTGATGAGTTGAACTGTAGTGAAAATACCGAGCGAGGTGCTCTGACTGTAATGCACGGACTCGTGTTCGGGAGGATCCTCGCTCGACTCCTTTGGTCCGGTCACGCTGACTTTGGGTTTTTCCATGATTTTCCTTGGTTACATAGATGAATACTGGCATGGATATTTACATTCGGCCAATTTTCCTTTCATTCCGTTGGTTCTATATCAGGATCGAAAGTGCAGTAGCGAGCAGGGGGGAGCTGGCGCGGTTTGACGGTACCTTGCGCTTTGTAAAAGTTTCAGCCCTAGCGTCTGGTATGGAAACGAACCTTCTGAGGGGCTAGTGCTCCTTGGTAAGGAGTTCCATCGGCGTCGGAGTTCTTTACCCGGAAACAAGCTACGTTCGCGTCCGCGCAGTTACTGCCCAGGATCTCCCTCACTGTTTCCTCATTGTAGGCACAAATGGACAGCCGTGAGCAAGGCCGAAATACCGAAGTTCCTCTTCCGCCTTGTCCACTTCAATTCAATGGTGAGGGTGGTAATTATATACAAATTTTAGCTCGTATGCTATGTTGGTACTACTGAATGCTTACTGCATTTGTTCCAGACGATGATTCCTGTGATCCTGGGACATACACCTGCAGGAGCTGCCACTAAGGAGTTCACTCACTATGGCCAAGAGGTTGTTTCTGGTATGTATTGGAAAAATAAGTGTAGAGTATGCGAAATGAAGAACTAAAGTTCCATTTACTTTGCAGCATAGCTACGAGCCAATAGCAAGAAGATTGGAGTGGCAAATGAGTGAGGTTTTCTAAATTTTAAGTGTTTCAATTTTACTTTATTGTTTTCCTCTTTTTTGATTCGGTTCTTAAATTTAAATAAAACTTTTTAAAATTACTCATCATATTTTGCGTTAATATATTTAAATGCAAAGTAACTCAATACAAAGTTAAAACATTCAGGAAAGTAATGCACAACATGCTGAGTAAATCTTGGAAATTGAATTTCTAGGGATGCTGGAGAAGTAGGAAGATGATAGCTGCATAATAACAGCATTACAACAATATAAAGGAATGTGATGAAAATTAACAGAACAATAGAATGCAATAGAACATGTTATGCATTGTGCATTAAAATAAATAGCAAACATATTAACTGCAGTG